>JAANBC010000202.1:0-54443 GCA_014621405.1 Stylonectria norvegica
ACATTCTATCTTATATCCTATATTAAAAAAGAATTATATTTATTATAACTAGGCATTACTATATTTACTCCTAATATATTCTATTATTACTAGCTTTATTCTAATATAATTAACTATAATAAACTTAACCTTTTATAATATAAGTTATTTCCTATTATTTTATAATATAAATTAAATAACTAAGGCTTTTAAAATTAAGAGTTAGTTTAGAATTATAAAATAATAGTAAAGTATACTAATATAAAGCTCTTATAAGAAGCCTTTTAATAATAGTATTTATAGTAATACTTACTAAGAATCTTAGTCTTAGTATAAGTTAATCTTCTTTAAAATATATCTTTTTTATTATACTTATAGTATTTTATAAAGCTACTTAAAATTAATTCTCTTAATCTTTTTATAGCTATACTTTACTACTATCTTAACTCCTTCTTAATTTTAAATCCCTTTAATACTTAAAGCAATTTTATATTACTTTATTATAGTTCTCCTAAGCTTTAATTATTTCCTTCTATATCTAATTTCTTTTTAAAGAACTTTTTAATTACTTTATATTCTTATATTCGTATTAAGTTAAAGAAGTATATTATATAAAATAAGTAATATTTAAGATTCTCCTATACTTAGAGTTTTAACTTTCTTCTTATAAGATTACTATTAGCTTTAATTTTAAAAACTTATAGCTTTACTTAAATTATTTGCCTTTAGTATTTTTCTTTTATATATTTATAAAGAACTTCTTGCTTTTTATTTTAATTTTTAATATTTATAAATATTTATCTAATTACTTATATTTAAGCTTTATTTTATTTACTAACTTCTTCTTTTAAATAAATAGCTCTTATATCTCTTATAATAATAGAATATATTATGCCTTAAACTATATATATTCTACTAAAATAACTAATTTAATTAACTAAGGCCTGATAATAATAATACTTACTAGCGCTCTTATAAGCTGCTATAGAAATAAAGAGAATAGCCTCTTTACTTCTTAAGACAGATTCTTTAAAAAATAGCTATATTATATTACTATTATTTAATATAGCGCTACTAAGCTGCAAATTATAGCTAAAACTTCTCTATAATTAAATCTTAATAAAAATACTAAGAAGATAATAAAATATATTCTAATTCTAAATCCTAATTATATAATAAGCTAGGTTCTTAAAAATGGATTAAATTATATATTAAGCTTATAATCTGCCTTAGCTTAAAAGCACCTAATAAAATACTTAATAAAGCTAAAAGGATAGAAGTATAAGCCTATTATAATTATTAATAATAACTTATATTTTCTTTTTTTTATAAATAGATATTTAATAAGAATAAAAGATTTTAAAAATTCTAATAATAATAACTCTCTCTTAAAGAAGTTAAGCTATAAACTAAATACTAAGAAAGTTAATTAATAAAAGAATATTAAGTTTTTAAAAAATAAAAAACTTAAGCTAACTCTAAATATAATTATAACTATAATACTCTTATACTTATAAACTCTATTTTCTATTTTATTTTAATATTTTCTAATATTATTATTAAAAATAAGAAGCTAAGTAATATCTAAGCTAGTAATTCTAGTAATATTCTAGCTAAGATACTTGCTATACCTAAAGAGGCTAAGATAGTTATTACTAGTACTAAGGATTCTATAGCTTAGGACTCTAATATTACTATTACTATAAGTCTTATTATTAAACCTTTTAATAATAATATTTTAATTTAAGAGTTAGTTACTTCTTAATAAACTATATTTAATAATAGATAGAATTAGAAAATAAATAAATAAGTCTAAAAGAATCTTTATAAGTAATATATAGAAAAAGATTAAATTACTAATAAAGATTAATATTAGATAAAAATGCTATTATCTTTATAACTCCTAAGTTATAATATATAAATCTAAAGTTAATAAGTAAAAGAAAGTAAAAAGTTTTACTATTAAAAAGAAAGCTAATTACTATTTTAAACTTTAAATATATAAAGACTTCTAAAAGAAATAGAGATATATTATTAATTACTATAGTTCTAACTATAAGAGAAGTTTACTAAAATAATAAAAGCTAAATTTCCTAAGTTTTTTAAAAGTTAAAATCAATTTATAAATTAGAATTAAAGAAACTAGCTAGAATATATTAGTAGTTATTATAGGAAGCTATAAATAATTTTATAAATATATTTTACTAGTAATAGGGTTTAATATTATTTCTTATAAATAGAATTCCTAGGATTTATAGAGCTATAGCTAGAGATCTTAATTTAATAATCCGGATTATAAATATATATATTTATCATACTCTTCTTTTATATAATCTTATTCTTAAAGTTTAAATCTTAATTTATATTACTCTCTATATTATAATATAACTTACTATTAATATCCCTTTTTTCTTTAAAATATAAAAACTAATACTAGTTATAAAAAGATAATAGCTAAGTTTTTAAGATAAAAGCTAAAGTAATTAATCTATTACTAAGATTATTAGTATTAAAGTATTCTTTTATTAATAATAAAATATATAATTTAATATCTTTTTATTTTATACTTTATTTTACTACCTATTTTATATCTATTTAATATATCTAAGTAATATTATAAAGAGCTAATATAATACTTAAGATTAAAATAATTTAAATCTCTTAATTTATATTATATAGTACTATTATACTAAAAAAGAGATATATTATAAGTAATAAATACTATTAATTCTATTAATTATAATAAAGTTAAGCTCTAATTAAATAAGCGCTCTACTAATAGGCTAATATATTTAGTAGTTATAGATATATATTTATAGCTATTATAATTATATTATAAATAATACTATTAACTATATTTAAATATATAGACTATATAATATCTTTAATATAATATTTAAGCCTATTATATAAAAGTAAGGCCTGGCCTTCTTAATATACTAATTAGTTACTATAATAATATTAGAGCTTTAATATAGTTATAGCTAAGAGTTTCTATTATAGAAGCTATATTAGAAAGTAGAGGGCGCCCTATAAGTATATATATTATAGTTATATATAATAGTGACTCTTAGACTCTTTTTAAGGCTATAAGAATTACTCTAAGAGCTATTATAAGAGCTCTTAAAAGCCTAATATACCTAAGCTTAAGAATAGCTATAGGGCTGGCTTAAGTTATATAGCTGAGAAGCTATAAAGGTATAGCTATTATAGGCTTATAATATCTAATTAAGTATCTTTTATAAGTTTTCTAAATAAATAGATATTTCTACTTATATAAATAATACAGCTCTTAAAGAATATATAAAGCACTTAACTTAAGGCTATATTATAAATATAAAAGACTAGTAGTTAATTATATTTTCTATAATAATAATATACTTTTAATAATAATAAGTAGTACTTATATATAAGTCCTTTTATAATTTTTAGTTAATAACTCTACTTATTTTATTTTAATCTCTTTAGTAGTATTAATATACTATAGCACTCTTAGGTTNAATAGAGCTTNTATACTATAATTATTATAAGAAAAAACNATTNTNNAGNAGCTATAANAGCCTATAGCTATATATAGCTAGTTTNNNNATAGNTNTTAANAGGCTATANCTACTATACTATATATACTCTTATANATAAGACCNTATAATTANATAAAAACCTAAATANTATATTTNNANNCNTATAATANNTTTATATTANGTTNTAGCNTACTATANTATNNNANNNTCTCTCTTATTAAATAATACTTTAGAAATTTATAAAGANTNNTTATATAAANNTCCTCTTATTATAATAATTANTTATANNTATANTATATTTTANAGGGTTTAATAAAAGANTNTAANNTTTTAAAAGANATTTAAAACCTTNTCTTTTTATTTTTATTAGCTATTAATTATATATTTCTACTTNTATATTTATTAATANTATAGCTTTTATATANTAAGAAGATNCNTAGCNTTNTANTNTANTACTTANTATNTAATTTAATAAATTATANNTTATANATTTATANTNNTTAACTCTATTATATTANGNGTTTNNTATNNAGTTTTANGCNTANANTANAANGCTNTAATNNTANCTAATNAATATNNNTTCTTTTTATTANTATAAANNTTANTNNTNTTATTAATAAATAANAAGTCTNNTACTCTTATTATANNTANATAATANTATAGNNTTTNTANTTANNTATANTATNAGGCTNTAATTAGTTANTAATTATATAGGGACTAATTATATAATATAGGACCTTTTACTCTAGGATATAAATCTAAAGAAAAGGGTATTAATAGTAGGATTTAAACCTATAGCTTCTCTATAAAAAGCAGAGGGCCTGCCTAACAGGTAACCACTCTGCCATACTAACATATAATTTTTATAAGTTTAATTATTTCTTTTTTTATTATATCTTTTATTATAATATTCTTATTAGCCTTCTTAAGTAAGAGGCTTATTTTAAAGCTTTTTCTTTATAATTATTCTATTATATAAGATATTACTAATTATAGTATAACTTATTAAAATATAGCTTGTGTATCTAAGAGTTAGGGGGTATAACTTATTAAAATAGAAGAGTATAACTTAATAAACTTAATTAGCTCTAGGGGCTATAAAGATAGGTCTCTTAAACTTTAGAAATTAAATAAATATAGCTATAGATAGCTTAGAGCTACAGCTATTAAATGCATATATTTATATATTTTTAGCTATAATAAATCTTAAGTTATTAAAGATATAAGAAATTAGATTTACTAATTACTCTAAGACTAGTATAATAACTATTCTTTTCTAATATAAATAAAATAAAATATATAAAGACTATAATAATATATCTGGATTTTAAACTATTTAAAGAATATATTTTTATACTTTTAGCTAATTTAAGTCTAAAGTTATTAAAGATATAAAAAGTTAAATTTACTAATTATTTATAATTAGTATAATAATTATTCTTTTTTTNATATAAAAAGTATAAAGTATATAGAAAGTATAGTAATATACTTAGACTTATATACTATATAAAGTATATTTTTTTATATTTTTAGCTATCTTAAGTCTAAATTTATTAAAAATATAAGAAGTTAGATTTATTAATTACTTTAAGATTAATATAATATACTTTTTAATAATATATAGGGAATTAAATATATAGAAAATATAATTATAATTCTAAACTAAAGTAGTATTTAAAGCATATTTTTTAATACTTTTAGCTATTTAAAGTCTAAAGTAATTAAAAATATAAGAAGTTAGATTTATTAATTACTTTAAGACTAATATAATAAATATGCTTTTTTAATATATAGAGAATTAAATATATAAAAAATAGAATAATAAGCTTAAATTAAAATACTATTTAAATATATATTCTTTTATATTTCTAGCTATTCTAAGTCTAAAGTTATTAAAAATATAAGAAATTAGATTTATTAATTACTTTAAAACTAATAAAATAAATATTTTATTATATAGGATATCTCTAATTATAGTATGACTTATTAAAATATAGCCTATATATCTAAGAGTTAGGGGGTATAACTTATTAAAAATAGAAGAGTATAACCTAATAAACTTAATTAGCTCTAGGGGCTATAGAAGTGGGTCCCTATAGCTCTAGAAATTAAAATAATATAGCTATAAATAGCTTAGATTTATAGCTATTAAATGCATATATTTTTATATTTCTAGCTATATTAGATCTTAAGTTATTAAAGATATAAGAAGTTAGATTTATTAATAACTTTAAGACTAATATAATAAATATTCTTTTTTAATATAAAGAGAACTAAATATAGAAAAGATACATTTATAAACTTAAATTAAAATACTATATAAAGTATATTTCTTTATATTTTTAGCTATTTTATATTTAAAGTTATTAAAGATATAAGAAGTTAAATCTATTAATAACTTTAAGACTAATATAATAAATATTTTATTATATAAGATATCTCTAATTATAGTATAACTTATTAAAATATAGCTTATATATTTAAGAGTTAGGGGATATAATAATACAGAATGTATTAAGAACACCCGCAACGCCTTAGTAAATCCTCAGAAGATCCCTCTAGGATCCACTGAGGCATCCGCAGCTAAACCCCGGATCCCCTAGAGGACCCGCAGTAGACCCCGCAGAGATCTCTAGGAAAATACTAAGAAATCCCAGGAGATTCCCCTGCAGATCTAAATAAAGAATTCCCTAAGAAAACCTTAAAAACTCTTAAATAATTAGCTTTTTTTTTTTCTTAAAAAGAGGTATTTTTATTATATTTACTATTATTAGTTATTATATATATATCCCTTATATAATAATTAGCCTATACTTTTAAATAGATTAATTTAATAGTAATTACTCTATATATAGAGAAATCTCTAGCCTTCTTTATTAAATAGTAGTAATTATATACTTTCTAATATAGAGCCGCAGTATAAATACCTAATATTAAAATTAACTAAGAATTCTTATAAGATTAGAAAAGAAACTACTACTATTATAGCCTTTAAATAGACTAGTAATAAAACTAACCTATTTCTTAGGCAAAAGCTATAAAATCTTTAGAATATTAACCTAAAGAGCTGCAAATACTTTATATTAGCTAAGATTAATAAGCTATATTAAGAGAAGGCTACTTATATTAAGAAAGCGCTTACTTACTTTATATATTACTATAGCCACTAACTATATTAATATAAGGCAGAAATTAAAAGCTAATATTAACTTTTTCTTAATAAGAAACTTTAAAGACTATAATTATAAGACTATTTAAAGACTTTATAAAAAAGTATTACTAATTAGTATTAGGACTTAAAATAAGTTAAGATTTATAATCTCCTTTATACTTAAATCTAATTCTTTATATATAACTACTAAAGTAATCTTATTTTTAAGCCTAATCTTAAAAGAAATAATAAGAACTCTAATTCCTTAGGTATATTAATAACTTACTAAGGAAACTCTTAAGAAACTAAAAGCCTAATTAATAAAAGAATATTAAAAAAACTATCTTAAGTAGGTATTAAAAAGACTCTTAAAGCTTTAGATTTATTAAGCTTTTTATTAGCTTACTTATACTTATTAGATAGTCTAAGCTACTAGGCAATTTTAAGGGGATTTTTAAGAAATACTGCTATAAATAGCAGCTTAAATAAGAACTAATAATTAGCAGTAACTAATATCTAAGCAAGCTATAGCTTAATAGAAAAAAGAGATTCTCTTATAACTAGCAGGGAATTATTAGCCTTTAGGTTATTAATAATCTCTCTAGCTTTAGGACTTACTAAGAAACTAGCTAAGCACTTTCTAATAGTGCCCCTAGCCTTAAGAAAAGAGTAGGTATTTAAGAATACTTACTCTTTTTTAAACCTATAAAGCAAAAAAGAAGCAGAACTACTAATAATATTAAAAAGTAAATTCCATATTACCTAGCCTAAGACTTAGCTCTTTTTAAAACCTCTTTAAGAGCTAAGTTTTTACTAATATTCTCCTCTAAAACCTCCACTTTTTTTTATAATAATTCTAGAAATACCTATAAAATATTATATCTATCTAGCTAATAGCCTATTATAACCTGCCTTTAAGCTATTATTAAGCTTTAAAAATAGAGGACTAAGCTCTAGATTTAATAGAAAGAGAGAGGACTCTTAAAGGAGGCATCCTCTATATATATAAGGCTAAGGACACTCTTCTTCTTAAAGATATAAGTAAAGATAGATTAGACTCTATAAATAGACTATATATCCTATAAGCTCTGCAATATACTTAAATACTAAAGAGATACTAGCCTATAATAATAGCAGAATGGATTTTTACTATTAATATTAATAATATATAGGAGCTTTTAGCTAGTATATAAAGTAACTTAAGCAGAGAAAATAGCAAATTATATCTATACTTTAAATTAGAAGATATAAAGAAATTCTAACTAAGCGCCACCTATAATATTCACTTTAATAATATAAAGGAGGATAATTACATACTTATATAGAAAAGTTATTTATAGTTTACTAATATATTATAGTAATATATATTTAAAAGCTAGAATTACTATAACTTACTAATAATAAATATTTTATATCTCCTCCTTAGTCCAGCTCTAAACTAATATATAAGAGACTTAAATAAGGAGACCTACTAAAAGCTTTTTGATTAAGAGATAGAAATAAGATACTAAATTATAAGATTAGAGATAAGATTTAGCATCTGCCTAAAAGTCGCCTTATAAGCGCTGCAAACTAAATAATTTACTATTTAAGATATAGTTAAGTAATAGGATTTCTAGACTTAAATATTAAAGATTTAATACTTAATAAAAGCGGTGAAATATAAATAAATATATCTAATAATAATTATATAGTCTAAACTAGATTATACTCTTTAGAAAGACTTTTTACAGGCCCTATCTAAGAGAAGTCTTAAAGAATAGACTATAATATATAAGTTAAGAATATTTAATACCTATATAAAGGCAATATATAGAATATAAAAGGAATAAGCCAGCTAAGGAGGCTAAAGCCCGGGACTATACAACTAAGGCAACTCTAGCTACTAAGCTTAGTTTATAATAAATAGTAAAGAAAGCTACTTCCTATATACTAGCAGTAATAAGAAAAGAATGCCCCTGCTAAACTATAGAGAGAATTTAATAAGAAGCCTCTAATTATATTATAACCCTTAACTAAGTTATAAGAGTCTATTTTTACTAATCTAGTAATACTAATAGCCAGGACTAATACTAGCTTAAGCAGCTTTAAATAGGACTAACTTAAAGCAGATACCTCTACTTATTACTAATAATACCTAAAAAGAACTAGAGACACCTTACTCTAAATTAGAGAAAGTTATTTAGGAGCTTTAGGATATAATACTAGAGGCTAATAGCTAGTACTACTTATTATTAGACTTATTCTAATAAGTCTCTTATTATATAAGGATTTTTATAATAAATAAAGTTAATATAAGCTAAGAAATAAATACTAAAGAGAAGGAGATTAAGGCTAACTAGAAGTACCCCCCTAATAAAGACTTCTATAAATTTATTAAAGAATTTAAAGCATATAAAGATTAAAAAAAAGGTAGTTAACTTTATCCTAGACTTAGTTAAAAAACTAAACTAGCTAAGTAAAAAGAGTCTTATTATAAAGATTATTACTAAATTTAAGAAGCTATAGCTATAAAAATACTAACTAACTAAGAAAGCAGCAGTACTAAAGTAACTAGCGAGATTTATATATATATAGATTACTATTGCCTTTAATCCCTTAATTACTATTACTTAGGAAATCTATATAGATTTAAAGGCTATATAATTAGTAATCTCCTAAAAAATACTCTAATTTATAGACTAGGTATTTTTTAATATTACTTATAATATAAGACTTAGTAAAGTAAAATAGACTAAAGTAATAAGATAGGCAGAGTTTACTATTTATATCCTAAGGTAATAGAATTAATAACTAGTAATTATAAAAGCTAAAATAAGTATATAAGTATTAAAATATTTATTAATAAAGCTCCTATTAAAATAGAAGTTTAATATACCTTATAGTATTAATATCTTAAATTCCTCTAGTAAAATTATAATTAAATTATATAATAACCTATATATACTAGTAATAATTTATAATTATAAGTATATTAGCTACTAAGAGATAAAAAGTAAGAGAGATATAATAGTATTAGGGTATAATACTCTGGCTATTAAGGCCTTTATATATAAAGAAATAAAAGAGAGAAGAGATTACTTATTTACTCTTAAGTATAAAGGGATAATAAGAGTAATTATTTAAAAACTAGAGTTTATTTTTACTATAAATAAGTTAAAATACCCTCTAAGAATATAATATAATAAAAGGTTAGATATACTTTAGGACTTTATTCTAGGAAATAAAGCAGTAAAGATATTCTAAGTATATATTCTAAAAATCACTTAGAATAACTCTTTAAGTAAGGAGTTTCTTATAGAATACCTATCTAATTATAAGATACTAAGTAAGAAATATAATATTACTAGAAATAATTATAAATCACTGCTAATACTAGAGGAAGCTATTTAAATAAGCACTAAATAAGGCATAGATTAGGTAAAGATATAAATAGACCTTATAGAATAGAGTAAATATATAGCTTAAATAACCCTAGCTAGTAATAGACAGCTGCTAAACACTACTGCTAATAGGCTACCCTATAGTAAAGATACTATATAGCACTATAGCTAGAATACTTTAGGCTATACCTAAAAAGCAGGACTTAATACTAATACTAAGCTTAATATTAGCTGCATCTAATACCTTTCTAAGCTAAAGACTATAAATAATATTAAAATATATACCTAAGATAAGAAGATTATATAGAAACTAGTGACTCTAGTTACTAACTACCTACTACTATAAAAAGACTGCGGCACTATTAATATCTTAATAAATAAATAATTAAAGGTACTCTTAGTTAATAACTAATATAAGAAGAAAGTAGTATTTTAAATATATCCTATAGAAATTAAAAATAAGAAATTTATTAATAAAATCTTTAGTAAACTCTATAAATAAGGCCATATAGAATAGGCTATATAGCCCACCCCCTATATAAGCCTAATATTTATAATATAATAAAAGGTTAAAGAAGCAGATAAGAGCTAAGTAGTTATAGATCTCTATACCTTAAATAGTATCTTTATAGCAGATACCTACTTAATGCTACTCTAAGCAGATATAATTACTAAGCTATAAGAAAAATAATTTATAAGTGCTATTAATATATGCTTCTTCTTTTATTAATTCCTAATATATTAAAAGTATTAAAACTGCTTTATTATAGTAAGCTACTATAGATTAGAGAAATTAAAAGTAGCCTTAATAAAGTTTAAAAACTCCCTAATATATATCTAAAGATATATAAATAGCATCCTAAGAGACTATAAGAACTTTACTATAGCCTTTATTAATAATATTATTATCTTCTTAAATATAAAGGAAAAGCACCTTAAATATATAAAGGTAATATTTAAGCTATTTATAGAGAAGAATATTATACTTACCCCCCTAAAATTATTTCTTAGCTATCCCTTAATCTAGCTCCTAGAATTCTTAGTAAATAGCCTTAGAATATCTAATATAGAGAAGAGAGTAACTACCCTATAAAAGCTTAAGTTCCTAAGAATATTCTAAGAATTAAAGTAATAAATAGAAATAGTTAGATAATTAAGATATCTTATTATGCGATTTATATTATAAATAGGGCTCCTCTAAATATAGAAGACTAAGATACTAGCTGCAAGATAAGATATAAACCTAATATTTATAGTAGTAAGGCGAAAAATATATATAGTAAAAGTGATATTCTAAGAAAACCCTAAGAAAATTGTGTAATTTTAAGATATTACTCTTGCTCTTATTAACTTAAAGGCAATTTATTACTTTATACCTAAATAAACTATATTTATTTAGCTTAATATATCCTAAGACAGAATAGAGGCAATTATTTTCTATCTAATAGAAATATTTAAATAAGACTATAAGTCTCGCATTCTAAGTAATATAATCCAGCTAATTATATATATAAGCTAAGCTCTTAAGAATGCAGAAAGCTAGTACTAGCCTATAGAAATAGAGGTGGGCTGCCTAGTTTAAGTAGTCTATAAGCTATATATAATAATATAATTATTAGAATAACTAGTAATAATACTTATAGATTATATAGTTATATACTCTATTATATAATAGACCTTACTTTTTACTATAAATATATAAGTAAATAACTAGCTAGCCTTAGCCTTAAGATACCTGTTAATATTTAATCTTATAATAATATATATCCCTAAGATTACTAATATAAGTATAGATATATTTTCGCAACTACTAGCAAACTATAGTATAGAGAATAGGGAAAGACTAGGAGAACTTAATAAAATCTGGGATAATAATACCTCTATAGAATAGATATTTATATTCTTAGAGGTATTTATTAACTCTTTACTTAGGCAGAATATTATTAAGGCATATTAACTATTACTAAAATAGAAAGACATCCTAAACTAGCTAGAAGAATATAATAAGAAGGTTAAAGTCCCTTTTTATTAAGTAGATAATCTCTTATATTTAGTAAAGTATAATAGAAACTACTAACTCTATTTATTAAAAATAATAATAAATAAAGTTATTATAGAAGCATATTAATAGAAGTTCTACTTAAAGAAGAATAGAATATAATAAGATCTCTAAGTAAGCTTTATTATTAAATATCTAATAAAAAAAATATAAGAAATATATATTAAAATATAATATTTATAGGCAGAACTAGACAGATAGGAAACTTCCTTTTAAAGAGATAATTTTAATAACTTCTTTACTAATCCTCTTTTATATTATTATAATAGACTTTATTATAGGGTTATTAATTATTAACTTAGCTAGGCACCCTTAGGCCTTTTAAGATAGTATATTATTTAATACTCTAATAATAGTAACTAATAAATTTACTAAGATATGCCTGCTAATCTTAGGAAATAACTAGTATATTACTAAAGACTAGGTAAAGGCGCTATATATAGAGCTATTACAGGCTAATTAGGGGATTCCCTATACTATTATATTAGATTAAAATGCGAAATTCCTATTAGGATTCTAAATATAGCTATAGAAATTATTTAAGAGTAGGCTGCACTTCTTAACTATATAGTATTCTTAGATAGATAGGTTATTAGAATAATAGAATTAGACTATAGAAATTATACTCTAGTTCTTTATAAGTAACTACCTAAAGGAACTTTAGGTATCTGCGCTAATTACTATTTAATTCTCGCTAAATAACTCTTATATAGAGATTATTAAGGCTACCCCTAGTAAATTAGTATCTAATATAAGAATAAATAATAGATAAAAATACCTTAAAGATTAAGAATAATCTATAAACCAGACCTTTCTCTAAAATAAGATAGTAATATTTATTGCCTTTATATAAGCAGTAATAAAGCACTATTATAATAAAAAATACTAAGTATTAGAATTTAAGCTAGGCAATTAGGTCTAACTAGAGCTAAAAAAGAAGATAAATATTAATTATTATATAGCTAATAACTAAGTTTAGAAGCTAAAAAAGAGATAAACTAGTCTTTATAAGATTCTTAATTAAGTTAGGTATATAGCCTACTGCCTTAAAATAAAAAACAACCTTAATATTTATTTAATAATATTAGTAATATACCTAAGATAAGTAATAGAACCCTAAAAGAGGCTAGGCAAAGCTATAAAGGTGCCTTATAATAAGATATACTAGCCGGATAGTATAAGCTAGGAGATTAACTAGATATTAGATATAAGAGTTATTAATTAGAAAGGAGTTAAAATAATATAATAATATCTTATTAGTTAGAAAGAATAGCCTAATAACTATAATATTTAGCTGGAATAAAGAGCTATTTAAGTAGAGGAGCTTATTAAGGAGTTTTAGGCTTAATAGGCAAAGTAAGAGGAGTTAGTAATATGCACTATAATAGCGCAAGGCAAGCTCTAGTTATAGTATAAATAACTTAAGGCTAGAGATCTAGTGCTAACCTTAATACTCTAGGAGTTAATACTTAAAATATTAATAAAGTAAGGCAGAGAGTATCTTAGGAAATAATAGGATATAAAAGAGACTAGTCTAAGTCTTAATTAAAAGCTTATAAGATTTATATTACTTAAATAATATATAAAAAGACTAAGAAAAACTAAGAAGTAAAGAAGTAAAAGAGATTATACTAGGCTACTAAGAGTATAAGAAGAAGATACTCTTATACCTAAAGATAGTTACCCTAAGTAATCTACTATAGATTTCTAATTAATAAGATTAGCTAGCTGCTATTTATATACCGCTGCAGACTAGCTAGAAAAATAGCAATAATTCACTATAAAATATATAAAAGCCTAAAGATACATATAGTATAATTAGCTAGCTATACTTATATATATAAAAATAATATCCTCTACTACTAAAGCTTCTCTTTTCTCTCTTTTTCTTTATATTATAGCTATCTCCTACTATCTTATAGTACTATAAATAGCCTAAAAACTATAGATTATTAAAACTTCTATCTCTCTTTTATTCCTAACTTATAGTAATACTATGCCTAGTACCTATAAGACTAGAAATAAGCCTCTTATTACCTTTTAAGCAGCTAAAGATAACTTATTTTATAATACTAAGTACTATAAGAAGTTCTATACTAACTTAACTAAGAATAAGCCTACTTTCTTCTATATAGGCTATTATTATACTCTCTAGCTTTATAGCTATAAAAACAAGTTCCCTTAATATTATTTTACTAATTAAGCTAAGACTAAGCAGTCTATAGTAAAGAAGTTCCACTCTTAGGCTATTAAAAAAGAATATAACCCGGATTATAGCTTCTTCTTTATAAAGTATAGTATATACTTCCTCTTAGTTAAATACTATAACTAATATATTATTAAGTAGTAACTAAATAATATTAAGTTTAATAAAAACTCTATTAAAATTAACTCTAATAAGCTAGTTATATACTATAATCTTATAACTAGTCCTAACTACTCTTTTTAATTTATAATATCTACCCTATATAATACTTAGGGCTGCTTTCTGCTTTATACCTTAAAGAATAAGAGTAAGGGCCCTATAAAGCTATTATTAAAGCTGCTTTAGTAAAAGGGCTTTATTAGTATTTATAAGGCTAATACTATAGACCTAATTAAGCTTATAGTCAGAGTAATAAAGCTCCTACTCCTCTTTATTACTGCTATTAAATAGAGTCTTATAAATAAAATAACTTTAAAAAAGCTCTAATATATACTTAAACTTAAGAAGTATATTAGAGGAACTTAGGGGATCCTTACTATTTATATATATTTAAAGGAGTTATTTATTAAGACTTTAATAAAGAAGGCTAAGAATAATATAAAGGCTAGCAAATTAATTCTTATTAGCTACTATAGCTATAAAGTAATTAATATTAATACTATCCCCTTTACTAATATAATAAAGACCTTAATATATAATTTCTATAAGTAGAGTATTTTTAACCTCTTATTCTTATATACTGTTTTTAAGTATAAGAAGAATAATAGCTTAAAGTATCTGCCCTATAATAATAATAAGAGAATTATAGTAATTTAAAGCCTTACTAAGTTCTTACTTATACTATTTAAAGCCTTTATTATTAAGCAGCCTATTAATACTATTAAAAAAGAGAAGCCTATTACTGCTGCTATTCTCTATATTAGTAATAAGGCTATAGTCTTCTTAAATAAGAGTAGAGCGATTCTAATAAGTAATATATACTACTACTTATATTAAAATATAAGAAATATATATCTTAGTAAGATAATATAATACCTTAGCTTCTAAGATACTTAAGTTATATATTTTAACTTTACTATATATATTATATTAGCCTTACACTACTTAATTATAAAGGCCTATTATAATATAAATAACCTTATTATATTTTATAATTTTAAAATAATAGAGGCTATAATCTATAATACTATTACTAAGAATAGGTTATTAGGCTAGTTATATAGCTTTTGCCTGGATCCTAATACTAGGTTTAGCTAGTCCTTTAAAAATAACTCCCTTTATCTTATCTGCACTTAGCCTATACCTAAGCTAATAACTTAGGGCAGTTAGGCTTAGGCTATTAAGAATAATACTATAAAGGTTATAAATGCGGCTATAATTAACTAAAAGGCATAGAATAACTATAATAACTTAGCAAAGAGTAATAGATTTATAAGAAGTTTCTTAAATATAAGCCTTACTAAGTGATAAAGTAATATAATATAAGATAATATAATCTAAATTAATAACTAGAGGAGATAAAAAGTAGAGGGGATAGGGGACTATTAGTAAATAGCTTAGAAATAGCTTAATAAATAAGACTAACTATCCCTAATCTATATATATCCCTTAAGTAAAACCTTAAGTAATTATAATATACTTATAACTTTAATACTAGTATATAAGAGATTAGAAGTATACTATATATCTTAGTAAGATAATTATAAAAAATAACTAAAAGTCTCTATAAAGAAGCCTAAGGTATTTTCCCTTTATATATTTTTTAAAAGATTATAATAATTACTAATAATAATAAGTTAAGTAAAGATAGTAATTTATAAAGAGCTAAGATCTAAGAGAAAGATTTAAAAAGACTATACTATAAGTAGAATAAAGGTTCTATAAGATTATTATTTAAAATAAGATATAGATTACTAAGAGATCTATAAAAATACTATAAGCAGTATATTTTTCTTCCCTATCTAGAGGACTTAATATAAAATATATTAAGAACACCTATAATACCTTAGTAGATCCTTAGAAGATCCCTCTAAAATCTACTAAAGCATCTGCAGCTAAACCCTAGATCCCTTAGAGGACTTGCAGCAGACCCTGTAAAAGTCTCTAAAAAAACACTAAGAAATCTCAGAAAATTCCCCTGCAGATTTAAATAAGAGATTCCCTAAGAAAACCTTAAGAACCCTTAAATAACTAGCTTTTTTCTTTCTTAAAAAGAGGTATTTTTATTATATTTACTATTATTAGTTATTATATATATATCCCTTATATAGTAATCAGCCTATACCTTTAGGTAGATTAATCTAGCAGTAATTACCCTATATATAGAGGAATCTCTAGCCTCTCTTATTATATAACTTATTAAAAGTAGAAGAATATAATTAAATAAACTTAATTAACTTTATAATTTATTAAAATAAGTTTAAGAAAAGCTCTAAAAATAAAGTTAAGAAGTAAAGTATATTTTATAATATAGCTAAAAGCTAGGACTTTTTAACTAATATATTTTTAAGTCTTTAGCATTTTTAAAAACTATATTACTTAAGTTTTAAAAAGTTAGACTTAAATAATATAATTTAAATTAGTAATAAAATAAGATTATTAGATAAAAAGAAATATATTTAAGTGCTATTTTTATATATTTATATATAAATTAATAAGAAAAAGACTTTTTTAAATTATAAAAATCTAAATATTAAGAAAAATACTTATTTATTATATTATAAATAGCTTAAAAGAATAGTATAATTTATTTAAGTCTCTTATATATTTAAAGAATAAATATTAAAATAAGAATAATTAAATAAGTATAGTTATATTATTATAAAGCTTTAAATAATAAGATAATATCTTATTATTAACTTTCTTATTAAAGTTTAAATAATTACTTATTAAAGTTAATAAGTTAATATAAGTAATTAATATAAAGGTTGTAGTTTTTAGAAAAAACCTTTAATCTTAGCTTTATTTAATTACTTAGTTTAATTAAGCTAAGTTAATAATATTATATAAAAGTTAAAAAGAATTAATTAAGCTAGCTATAAGAGAGATATAATTAGTTTATAGTTTAATTATAAAGAATTAGCTTATAAGAATTATACTAATAATATTATAATAAGTAATATTAATATAGTATTTAGGATTTTTATTAAATAGATTAAAAATACTTTAAACTTATAGAATATAAGTAAAGAACATTATTATTTTAGATATAGATTAAAAAGTATATAATTAAAAACTATCTTATTAAAAATAGAAAAGAGTCTTAAAAATAAATAATAAAAATTAAATATATCTCTTTTAAAATAAAATAAAATAAAATGTTTTTATTAAATAAAAATAAAATAAATAATATTAAGAATTATAATAAATTAATAGGAAATAAGTAATCTTAAATTAAAATTAAAATTTAAGATTTATATAATTAAAGCTTAATAAATAAGAATTAAGAAAAATAATAAATATTTAATAAATTAATAATAATTAATATAGAAATAGCTAATATTTTATAAACTATTAACTATTAATACTCTTTATAAGAATAGAGGCTTTATCTAGTATAGCCTTAATCTATCTCTAAAATATAAATAGATACTAGATCTAGAACTAATAACCTTAACTTACTTATAATATAATAATATATTATTTTTATAATATTAGTACTAATATTAAGATAGACTTAATAGCTATAAATAGAAAAAGAAGAAGACTTAAGTAGACTCTTTATAACTTAAGAGCTATAGCTAGCTAGTATATCTTAAATAGCTAATATACTATAGCTAAGCTATATTAAGTTATAGCTTATATAAATATATATAAGAAGAAAGCCTATAAAAGAATTAGCTAAATTATACTTTTAGACTTCTTAAAAGAGGTTTAGAAAGTAATTTAGAAGTATATAAATAGTTATTATATATAGAAAGTAATATATATTTATATTATTATTAATATATTTAATTGTTAGCATAGCAGAGTGGTCTTCTGTTAGGCGGGCCCTCTGCTTTTTGCAGAGGAGCCGCGGGTTCAAATCCTGCCGCTAACAGCCTTTTCTTTAGATTTGCGACCCGGAGCAAAGGTTCTATACTATATAATTAGTCTCCACATGATCAGCGACTAAGATAGGCCTAGCACCCGGCCGAATAAAAACCCGCGCTAAGATCTGCCCGCAACAGAGGTAGCGGACTTCCTATTCATTAATAAGAGCGCTGACCCCCGCAGCGATAAAAAGGGGGCGTATATTAGGGCGCATTAAGAGCCTTCTGCCCTCAGCTATAAATAAAGCGCGGCGCGGCTTAATATATTATAGTTAGGCAGTATAAATCTATAAGCTGTGATTCGTCGGATCAAATAGCGGGCAATTAAGTGGAAGGATAAAGGACTAACCCTTGCTAAGTAAAGGCTGCGTTATTTAATAAGTGGAGGAATAGAGAGAATAGTAGCTAATAAGAATAAGGAGGGAAGGTTCTAGACCTCTTCTAAAAGATCAGAACCTTCTATTAAATGCCTTAGAATATACTATAGCTGCGATCAAGCTAAAGGGAACAGGCTCATATAAAAGTCCTCTGCAAATTTCTAATATATTAATCCAATAAGGAGAAGGCTTAGCGCAGCGGATTAAGCCGGAACCTAATTCAAACCTGTTGCGAGCCTGTAAGGGCAGTGTTTAGGTTTTTATCTAATCGTGGGGTCTTATCTATAAGGGTGTGTGCGGTATAGTAGCTATAGCCCCTTAGGGGCTGTGCGCAAACCAGCTATGCGCAGCTATAGGCTATTATAGCTGCTGCGGAACGGTTTTTCCTGTAATAATTATAGTATAAAAGCTCTATATAATCTTAGGGTGCTATAGCATATTAATACTACTACTAATATATTTAATTATATTAATATTATTATTATAATATTAAGAAATAATAATTAGAATAAAGCTCTTAAAAAATTAAATTATAAAATAAAATTTTAAAAGGCTATAATAATAAAAATTAAAATAGTTCTTAGGATTTTAAAGTTTATAGCTTAAAAAGAGAAACTAATAATATTTATATTTTATAAGAAAGTATAATTCTTAAGAAGTTTTATTTCCCTAACTATTTGTTTTAGAGAATTATCTACTTAAAGGTATCTGTGATACGCAGCGCGGCCTAATCTGGCAATCAGCCTGACCTCTAATAATCGTCTTACAAGTTGGGCTGCACCACGCATGAAAATCCCCCCTGAGACTGGCTTGATATATAATATCACTTCTTCTGACACTACCAGCAACGCTGGCACATGGAGAGACTGACCCTGACCTCAGCGGTCTAGCTGGATACGTTAAACTTTATCATTATAGCTATTGCTATAGCCGTTGTCACTTCTCAACTTGGAAAATGATTATTGTGATGAGTTGAACTACACTAGGCGAGATCCCGCAAATGCTAGCTGCCAAAGACACGGCTACGGGCCGGATTAGCCACAGAAGCGACCGAACATCGAACGAGTCCACCTTTGGCTCTCCTATTTGCTCTGCTACACTCACAGCTCCCAAGAGCCGTGGGGTGCTACCGCCAAAGTGCATCTCTGATGCTATGATCATCGTCATGGCCGTTGCCATAGTTGGCAGGGCTGTTGTGGCCGTCGTAGCTGATATCGTCGTTCTAACGGCTGTAGGTCGTCCCGCTACCGTTGCCCTTCTTTGTCGTGAAGTGAATAGAAGGCATACACTAACTTCTGGTGATCGTTGTGTAGAACTTCAAAAGCCGGGACACTGACCCATTTCTGGACGATTGGAACCAAGGCCTGTTGATTCTCACCTCGGGCAAGCAACCTAGGTAGGAAGATCGCGGCCTTTTCCATCGACTCTTGTCGAGTCATTGTCATCGTGACATCCCTTGTTCTCCCCGACTGCGCATTGTCGTTTTCGTTGGCGTCGACATCGGAATCAAAGTGTTCTGCCTTGATGTGAGAGAGGTCGATGATCAGCTGGCCATCGTCTGGTACGATGCTTGGGCACATAACCGAGTGGCATCGACGAGCGTGTGCTGGTCCAAGGATCCTGGTCTGAACGGCTCTCGGATCTTCCTGGATTTGAAAAACTTTGGAGACCTGTGGATAGACATCCATCGCGATACCGATATACTTCCAGAAGTGGTACTTTCTGAATGCTTCTGGTGCAGTGATGGATTGATTGGTAAGCTCCAGCATGATCCGGTTCTGGACTGATAGGCTACTGTATCCCAAGCAAAGGGGTGGGAACCCTCCGCTGTCAAGTGGGCCAACGTCAACTCCTTGATGCGGTTCATCTCCTGGGGTGACATCTTCGGGTTGACAATTTGGGTTTCCATCTGTGGTTTTGCCGTCTTGGTGGTTGCGAAAATGAAGGCGAGGGGTCGGGAATGTGATGGGCTGAAGCCTGAAGGGAAGAGAGCCCGATCTCGTGCCGGTATAGTATATAGTAGGAAGTTGTAGGATGAAAAGAAGGGTTTGAGTCTGAAGTGCCCAAGTTTATATACAGCGCCAGATTTGTTTGTCCTTGACCGCTGTGTGTCAGCTGGAAGCGCTACCTTTCGGTGTGCGATTGACACACAGTCAACCTCTCTCGTGTTTGCCATTTGCCTCCCCCCAACCACCCCTGAATCTTCCACTGTGTACGACTTGTCAACTTTGTGGGCAACTTGTGGCTTACAAGTCACCCAGCGCGCTGTTGATAGTTCGTCACGGTACGCTGCCTCTCTCTAGGCTCGAAGGTCAGGTCAATTAACGACATGGCGTCTCTGACAGCTGGTTGCGCGAGCACTTATCTACTTAAGTACTCTTCCTTTGTCTGACCCTCGACGGATACGATTCTGTTGCCATTATTTGCCACCCTTCATTTTCAATAAAGGAGTTGTTCCGAACGGGGTTTCAGCTTGACATGCCATCACTTTCGATCTATTCGGCAACCATTTGCGGAACTAGGTCAGACCTTCAGTGCAATGCCTGACAAAGTATTGAGCATTGTCCGCCGCCGTGACAAGTCGCCTGCCCTGTGCCTCCAACTCCTCATCCGCCTTTCTCTTGAGGCTCAGAACGGCGTCCTTGATTTCATTCATGGACTTGCCATCGAAATGCTCCGCTAGTTTCCGGATCATTTGGTCCAGCGTGTGGGAAGCCTGCGTTTGTCCCTCCACGAGTGCCACCTGTTTATCAAGGAATTTTTGGTGGTCGGTGATGTGTCGTTGGTATTGTTCGACAATTAACTGCATCTGATCCTCTCGGTTCTGTCGCGAAGAGATGCCGTTGGTTATCGATGTCGCTAACTCCAGTTGCTTGTGCAATTCAGTCTTCTCCTGGCGGACCTCCAGTCGTTCCTCCACCAGCCTCTTCTTCTTGCTTTCGAAGAGAGTGCGTTCCTTCTCTCTAGTAGCTCTCTCCCTGCGGAAGACAGTGCCGATGGTATGGACAGCCTTGAGTATGGCGTCTCCCTTGGTGGGATCGGTGATGCCGATGTGTTTACCAATTTTGCGCAAGTCTCCACACTCGTCGTCAATCACCTCGTCTTTGACGAATGCTGGCATTTCGATCGTATCCGGCTCATCGTACTCCACGCTTTCTTTGTCGCATAGGCCCAGTTGAGAGGGAAGTACGAGGATGATGGTTGAGAGGGAAGGTTGAGAAAGATGAGGAGGGAAAATTGAGGTTGTGTACTCGCTGGGCTTTGAGAGAGGTGCAAAATGTTAGTATTGGTGGTAGAGGATGTTGCGCGTGCCGCCTTGCCAGTCTTTCTCTCTTGTGTGCCCAAGGTGTTTCTCATTTCTCTTTTCTCTGACTTAACTAGTATTCTGTATAGAAAAGGCGTGTTTCTCATAATGTCTAACTCTGTTGTCTCTCTTGCAGTGATTCATGGCTATTCCGTTCTGGGATTCTAATTCGCCACCTTAATACTAGTACTGCCTTTACTTGCTCGAATCGCATGCCCAGTTTTACTGTCTTATGGTATTTAATTTTCTGTGACAATGCCCAAGTTTTGCAATGTCTTAGCTCACTATCTCACTAATTCTGTCTGAAGAACTGGGCATTTCGCCAGACATATTAGCAGGCTGTCCTCTATACTGGAAATAGTCTATTAAGGTAAGATAGGCTTGTTATGGGATCCAGAGGTCCCGGTGCCTACTGTGGTGGAATGTCATTTCCGTGCCTGAATCCTGTCGCATGGTTGAGGAAACCATTTGATTTGCCAAGGTTGTTCAGGCTGTTGGTGAAGTAATCTTAACAATCTTCTGCCGTTTTTTTTTGCTGGCTGGAACTAACTCTAAGCCTGTTCATCCGGCCGTGTGTCTTAGCTGGTCATCCTGGCTCTATCTCTAATGTCTTTCTGAGCTGTTTGTCTGGCCGTTTATCTAGATCTCCTTTGCGCGGTTTGCCCTTGTCACGTTTGCTATGGCTCATCCGCTAACTGGTCCACCAGCGTGCTAGCTGAAATTGATTTATTTAGCTGTTTCCCAGTCATCTTGGTCCATCAGTTTAGCATGCAATCCCACGGTGGCTATTTGGTTGTTTATACAAGCCCTCTTTATCAGGTGCGACAGTTTGTCCTCCTTGGCCTGACTCTCCAGTTTATACTCTTACTTTTTATGCCAGTCGTTTTCCCGCTGACCGTAGTGACCCATCCCATAATATCATTCAGTTTGGTTGGCAAGGTGTTGGCCCAAGCCTGATTGGGAGGAAGTGAAAGAGTGTCAAACGCCAACTTACACATCGAGCTCCCCGCAAAAGAGTGACCATGGATTGCATGAGAAACCTAGGACTTCATGTTTCAACAAACTCAGAATTCCAGTGCTATTTCATAGGTAGACAGATAAAGTAAGCAAACGCAGCACTAAAGCGTGATATTAGGAGGAAATTGAAATTGATAAAATCCTCCCCTCTCGTCCCCCAAATCGACTCAACCTTCTTCACCTTATATTATAATATTGTCATGTTGCGAATTCGTCAACTCAGCCTGCTTAATATAGTATAAACTACTGTTAGTTTTATTCTCTATTCTCACATTATTCTAGCAACCCTATAGAGTCATCCACTACCTTTCCATCCCTACTACCTTTCCATGCCCCTAGACTAAGATGCCCCTATACTTTAAGACTAGAATTATACTATAAAAATTACTATAAATTACTATAAATTTATAGAATTAACCTATTAATGCCTTTTATACCTATCTAGCTACTTATAATATTAATTTCTTTATTAGTTACTACTTATATAGCTTTCTTTTTAGTATTTTAGCTTTTTTCTTTAATACCTTCTATTATGCCTTTTTAATCTCTTTAGCTATAGGAAAATAAGCTAAAGGCTTAAATTTAATTATCTTCTTTCTTATATACTTATATAAAGCTATCTTAGCCTCTAAATATATGTTTTTTACCTTTAATTTAGTAAGCTAAGTATTTTATAAATTAAGCTAATTTCCTATTTTATTTATTAATATATAAGAGTTATAATTATTAGTATTAAAGGTATTTTTATACTATATAACCTGCTTCTTAAGCTTCTTTTTACTCTTAAGTATATAGGAAATATTATTATATAATCTCTTTCTTTCTTTTAATATATATAATAATAATTTAACTTAAGGAGGTTATTTAATAATAACTACTTATACTAATAGCCTTTTTATATTAATAGGCTAAATTTCTGCGCCTTAAAAACCTGCTTAGATATTCTTCTTAGTTATAGCTTTATTTAAAGCTATTATATAGCTCTATAAGAAGTGTTATTTTTAAATAGGTATAATTACTAAAAAAGTTATATATTTCTTAGTCTCTACTATAAAGGCAGTCTTTAGCAGGCTAAAAATACTAATATTTATTAGCTATATAATATATAAGCTATAAGAGAGTAAGTAAATAACTTAAATATAATAAAATAGTATTTTATAATAAAAATAGAGTATAATATAAGGCTTAAAGCTATTTATAAGTAGTATTCTCTATTATAATAGCTTTTCTAGCTTAGTTTTCTTAAGAAATATATTTTATAATTACTTTTTATATATTTAGTTATTAGCTTACTTAATTAGTAAATAATTAAATATTTAATAAGAAAAACTATTATAAAACTATTACTTTTAAAGGTTAATACTACTAAAAATAATATAAGATATAAAATATCTTTCTAAAGCGCTTTCTACTTCTATAACTAATACCTATTTATAATTATTATTCTCTAAGATAATAGCTATATAAGTAAGAGAGCTTCTAGCTACTTTTCTAGCTCTTATTATACCTTTTATAAGGCTATATTAATCTATATTATATAACTAGTCTAATCTAATATTCTTTTTAACTAGCTACTATAATAATAATTTATACTATAGTTAGATAACTTTAAGAGTAATAGCATTTAAATAAGCAGCTTTAAGAGATATAAATATCTTTATTCTAACTTTATAATAGTATTATAGGAATTATATTATTTAATTTATTTTAATAATAATACTCTTCTTCTTTAGATTTATAATCTTTTATATAATCTTATATATCTTATATTATAATAGAGCCTAATTTACTATTTTTTTTTATAAGAATATAATTAACTAATAGTATCTCTTAATTTAAGAATAATAGTTTATTATTTTCTTAGCCTTTTATAAGATTTTCTAACTTCTTTTTATAGTCTTATATTCTTAATATAGAAATATTATACTTATATATAAGCTTCTTAATTAGCTAGCCTTCTTTTATCTTTTTAAGAATTTTAGCTAAAAGGGCTTTATAATTAGCTTTTAAAGGCTTTATTTTAAAAGAATTAAGTTAATTAAATATTTTTTAGCAAAGATATAATTAAGTATTATTATTATTTATAATTATAGCGTGTTACAAAGTGGGGCACGGAAAGGTGGTGGGGATGGAAAGGTGGTGGATGACTCTATACCACATATAAGTGCAGCTTACCAACAGCGACTTCCACCATGGTCCCCCGCGAAGTCCTCACGAAACTGCCAGCGGGAAAGCAAACGAAGATCCACCACGAACAAAGTGCAATTGCCAGAACGCCTGCAATGATCACAGACTTGATCGAAAATCCCATGACGGATCTACGGCGACTGATAGCCCGAATCATTCTGACAGATACCAAGATGGGTGAAGCCTTTTACAAGGTTGCGCAGTCCATCGAAGAGGTTTGCGACTACAAGACAGACGCTCTGGAAAAGGTGGTCAAGGGAGACGCGACCCAAAGGGAAAAACGGACGGCGGACAGGATCCAGCTGAGGGAGCGCCACGAAGTCGCCGAAAAGCAGGCGGCCGAAGACGCGACTGTGTCACGCACTCTCAACACAGCTTTAGAAGTCACGCAACGACTAAACAAAAAACTAGAGAAGCAGTTGGAAGTCACGCAACGACTGAACGATGAACGGGAGAAGCAGTTCGAAGTCATGCAACGACTGAACGATCAACGGGAGGGGCAGTTGGAAGTCACGCAACGACTAAACAATAAACGGGAGAAGCAGTTGGGCAAACTCCGCGACTACGAAACAGATCTGGCGAAACTCCACCACGACCAGACCAAGAACAGGGGGTTGACAATTATTCAGATACTCATCTGGGGTTCACTAATAGACAATATCTGTCTTTGGGACCATCTTATTTTCAACTATGCTCTCACTACTACTTGCAAAGGGAGTGAAACAGAGACACATCCGTACCGCACTTTGCTAAGTACCTTCTGGTCGCACTTCCCATTTAATACGTTCTGACTGCTGAGAAGTGGCAGACTTCGCAGTCTTCAGCTTGCATCCCGACTGCGTGTCATAACTTTAAGAGTCCCCCCTCCCAACTCAAGAACAGCAGCGGATCTGGCCGCTGAGAACACAGGTGACACAGCCATGAGCACTGCAATCTCCGTTGTTGCGGCAGACATAACTAAAGCAGCAGCGCGGTCTTCCAATTGTGCCACAGATGTCCCGGGCCTCGACCTTGTCCTAATGGTACATTAACTGACTGGACAAGCTGGGTGGTTCCGTTCCAAAAGAGCAACTTACAGCCGGGGCAGCGAGCGCAAGGCCTGTGAGAAGGGTGATGAGAGTGAGAACCTTCATTTTGTCGGTGGTAACTGGGGAAGCTTGGTAGATTTTGAAGATTTGAGTATCAGATAACGAGGATGAATAGGCAGTCGCTGTAGATCTTCTTCAAGGCTTTATATATTTGTATTATTGCAAGCAAGTCTTAAAGACTGGACCTTTGCAGGACCCCACTGCTCATTCCTCCGTCATCAGCAGAACGACCCAGCTTGTTATACATGGGTGCACCAAAAGTCCCGAAATTTGCACGCCTACTATAGCACACGTAGGATATATACGCATATCTGTAAGAGTCTTCACTATATGCTATAAAAAAGCAATGCTAGAGATCCTGCCAACTTCCAGCGGTACTGTGAGATGCACCGTACTGAGCATAGTTCCTCAAGCCTTGAAGCCCTGCAGTATGAGCTTGGTCTCGGTGGGACAATAAACACAACAATCAGGGCTCCGAGAAGCTCGTTCTGGCCAGTAAAGACACAAATCGAAGTGGCGTAGGGGTCTAGGTCGCTCTTTGGTACATGGACAATACCTCAGTTTCATTGAAAGCGACCGAGAACTCCATAGCTGCGGGAGGGTTTTCATAAGTAAAATTGACGAAATCACCATTTATAACTGCAGCCCTAACAATTATGTTCCTTATAACAGGGGACTTGCATTCCTGCTATGCATCAAAATAACTGTCTAGTAACTGAACAGTGATTAGAAGTATCTAAATAAGAGTCGACCGGAGCCACATATATATCATGCACATTTAGGAAGGTAGAGTAGTTACAGACCGCAAGGATTCAAACACAAGGTTCTGGACTTTGGTAGTTGCTTTGCCACGGCGGATCAGTTACGAATAAGACAAGATAAGAGATGTAAACATCGTTACTCAAATAAGAAGCTGGGTAGGAAAAGGTATCTGATTCAATAAATGCACTCCTATCTGTCCCTGCTCCTGCATGATGATTATGTCTAACGGGATGGGGTCAAGGAGTCTCGAAGAAGTCGGATCTCGCATCTACGTTGACAACAGAGCCAAGCTTCTCACGCGATCAACAGCGGGGGGGTTAGGCCAGTCACCTTGACGATACGAGGTGACTTTGTTTTGAAGATGACTGTCTTTCATCAGTCTGGGTAAACACGCTTCCAAGATTCCTCTGTGGATTATTCTCATTTCGAGCATCATGATGGATTTCGCTTCCACTACTGCTTGACATGACATCGTCTGAGTGTTTGACCTTACTACTGAACAATTTGAGTCCATTAGACTTGTCGAGGGATGGCTCATCCACTCCGCCCCTGTTATGTCTAAGTATATACCTCAGTTGTGATGAGACTTCCTGCATCTCTACATAATCTAAGCAATTCATCGCAGCCCCTCCTAAAATGCCGCCCCATCCGCATGGCCAGGCAAAGCCACACTCCCCTTGCCCTCCTCGCAGCGAAAAACATCACGAGAAAGAGCATGCTCATGGTTGCCCCGATTTCACCCCAACCAACCCAACTCCTCGTCACTCGACTTGGCTGGCGGCGGTTTGTACTGGGAAAGCGTGTGTCGCTCGTTCAGCCTGAAGGCAGCAAATCTTTTAGCAAGTGGCTCACCCGAGTCGCGGACAGGGAGTTGGAAGGAAGAGGAGGGCGCGGGAGCCCCGGGGCTCGCCCGCCGCCGTTTGGGGATTCGCTCACCAGTCGATTGAAGGATGGCCTGGAGGGTTTGCCAGCCCTCTGTGGAGCGGAGCTGGAAGGTATCGGCGAGGTCGTGTTGACTCGCGACGCGGCAGAGGAGGGATTCTTCGTCCTAAAGGGTGGAAGAGTTAGATTGTTACAAGATAACAGAAAAAGGGGAGGGTGGTTTACCTTGGAGAGGATTCCCATATGGTGGATGAAGCAGAGGAGGTGAAAGTTGGACATTTCTTGGCCAGCATCATCGGGTTTCTGACCGGGGGCCAACTTGAGGAACTTGGCAAGAGATGAATGCTCTTGGCTCTCGCCAAGGTACTCGCGGTTCTCGACAGGGAAGCCTTGCTGCGTGAACATAGGCTTGGGGTCGGCTGGGAAGCCATGGGTTAGCGTCACGAAGAGATACTCGACAGGGAAAGACGGTTTGGCGTTCTCCTGAACATTGGCCTTGTACTCGTTGACCCTTCGATAAAAGACCTCGGGGATGTATCGGGTACGGCTGATTGAGCCATCGTCTTCCTCCTCGCTGCGGACGAGCATGACATTGGGATCGGCTGACGGCTCGACAATGTCGGCCCGGACCATCTCCACCGACTCGTTGGACATCTGATACGACGATACCGATATCTCTCCGTCCTCGTTGCTGGTAACGATGCATGTGACAAAGTTGGAGCCGAAGCTGCCTGTGTCGCTCCACTTTGACGACTTCGGGTTTAAGGCCTGTAGTCTGGACGAGAAACAAATCTCGAGGGATGAGAGGAAGTATGAGTCGGCGTGGCGCTTGCATACAACCGTACCATCGCCGTTGCCCGCATCTAGCAGATCGGTCCAGATGACACCAACGGGTTCCAACCCGCACAGTTTCGCTATCTCGTCAACGTCCTTCTGCGACTCCCAGGCGTTCGTGGTGATGCCATCTAGTTCATCGACCTGGGGAGGTTCATAGATGGCCTCGACCACAGCCTTGACGCCGAGGGGAACTTCGGTGTATTCCGTGTATCTTCCGTAGAGGTAACCTAAGCGCTGCGCACCAGTTTTTCGCCAGGTGTCGATGAAGGTATCGATGATGGACGGCGACGAGAACTCAACGTGATCAACCATACGAAACTGCTGGGGATTCAAGGTTATGGCACTCGGCTGACACTTTGTGCAGATACCTTCGGGCCACGGCGGATGTCCTGAGGGGCACTCATGTTTGACGCGGTAGTACGGCTCGACAAGGGGTGGTATATATGAACTTCCCAGCTCGGGTTTGTTCGTCGCAGCGTTGACTTTCCGTAGGTACGAGTGAAAGGACAGGTACTTGATCTTTTTGTCGGCGAGGTACCCCGCGTTGAAAGGGTCGAGGGGCTGACAGTAGTCGCACATGCCCTTGGGACCATGGCGACACATGGTGTCACGGCCTCGATGAATCTTTCCGTCCTGCCTGTCTAATCGGTCGTCCAAGGGTGATTGGCGGACCACTTCCCACGGCCTGGCGATCCTCTCGGGTTTCGGGTTGACGGGGAGATCTTCGATGGGTAGGATAGGTTTGCCGTTGAGCCTGGCCGATACAGTCCGCGCTTGGGCATCGTCTTTGGCATCGCCGTTTGTCGAACTGCCATGCTTGTAGTCGAGGAAGATGAGGTCGCCGTGCCTAGAGCATGTTAGCTTTCGAGTTTCTCACCAGGTTTGGGCCACACACTTGAGGCCGATTTGGGCAACTTTAAAGTTGATAATGTCGCCAAGTCGCTTTGAGTCCCCTCCGTTCGGTGCATTGGACAGGGTAATGGAGGTAGGATCGACAGTCTTCGGTAGTTGAGGTAGAAGCTAGAGGACAGTCCGTCAGCTCCAAGCAGCAGGCGTCCTACGCCATAGAGATTCTTACCATCTTCCCGAGCTCTCCAAAGGTGGCAGTCGGCTCCAACGTCAGGCGAGCCATGCCATCAGGCCCCCGAAGACGCAGCAACATGGCGGGCAACGTTGGCTGCGGAATTCCGTCGAAGTCGATGTAGTATAGCGGGGTGTATCACGTTGTCGTTGGAGTGCGTTGGTGCGGCGGATGAGGTTTCTGGCTAAACTGAAGCTGGTCGATTTGTCGTGCTAAATAGACGTGGTCGAAAGGACGGGAGAAGGTGGTGAAGCTTGAAGGAAAGTGAAGTTGAAGCACCAGAGTGACAGTTGGAGCTTAGACGGTGGCGTGGAAGCTCATTGAATCACGGATGCGATGGATTGGTCCCAGCTCCCATGGAGCCAAGGAGCCTACGAAGTACAGCGTCATTCAGCCGATGCCTGGCCTACCGCCCTGTAATTACCTTAGTTAATGACAATTGCAGCACTCAGCTCACCGGCAGAACAATATCCCGGAGGCTCACAGCAAGACACTCCGCTGAATCTCCAGCGAGTCCAGGACCCTGGACACGCGCCACAGGCAAGCCACAGCCCGCCGGCCAGCCATTGGATTCATTATCTGGCCAGAAGATATTCTTAGGTGGCCGTTGTTCGTTATTGGGCGTGTAAATGCGACGTCGCAACACCACAGACCTCCCACCAGCAACATCACCAACGCTAACACCAACTTCACAACCCGTCCACTCGTTTTCCGCCTCGCGCCTCCCTTCGCCGTCATGATCCAAGTCGACTGGACGGGCCTTGCCCTCCCCTTCGCATACGTCCTCGTCCTCGGCAGCGCCCTCATGACCTTCTCCTCCATCTACCGAAAGCGGAAAGCTGGTATGTCCGCCCCTCCTCCACCAAAAACCACCCGCTCCAGGCTTTCCCTCCCGCTGTCCCTGTTCCCCCATACTGACCCCCGCGCGCAGCCCAGAATGCCAACCTCGCTCCCTGGTTCGGCCCGCACCTCCAGCGCAATGTCTACCTGTCGCTGCTACACATGAACCCCGAGCCTGGCGAGAAGGGCACCAAGATCCCCGATAGTGTGCTGCGAGCCGCCCTCATACGACGCGCCGTCGAAGATATTAGGCGTCTGATCCAGATCAAGAATGCGAAGCAGGCGTGCACCGCGCTACTGCAGAGGGGCAGTGTGGGGGATGATCTATGGCAGCGCTTTGAGCGTGCCGAGAAGGAGATGGAGGATGAGCTGAGGGACGTCGTGACAGAGGTAAGTTCTACCCGCTACTAGCACGCTCTCGAGGTATAAGACACGTCCGCTAACATGTGAAATCAAAGGCCAACGCTCTGGCACCTAACTGGGGCCAATACATTTTCCAATCCGCCCACGAAATGACCTCCAACACCGTCCTGCGCGAGAAAATGAACGAGATCCTCTCCACGGCCCAATCCGAGAAGCAATGGTGGGAGAAGCGCCGCGGCCAGATCCAAGCCGACTTCATGAAGGAATTGGACGAGCCCGAGGACAAGAGCAAGGCCCCTAGTGAGGACGATGCTATCATCGTCGAGACCCCCAGCACCAAAAGTAACAAGAAGAAGGGCCGGAAATAGAAATACCGGAGTTGAAAGTTTCGTGATGGAGAACTGGGATGGTGGCTAGGGGAGGAAACCGTGGGAGACATTACGCTGTACAACATGTTCACCTTTGAAAGCGATACATTATAAGCCCGGACTCGTCGTCGGTGCTTAGAAAGCGGAGTTGGAATTTGGGTGTCGTTGCTTATGCTTTGAAAAGGTTTATAGAAGCATAGAAAATGTATGAGTCTAGACGACCTAACGTCGCTTCGTTGGATTATCTGGTTGCGTCAGTTGAGTTTGTGCTGGCATTCAATATTCAATCCTGCGTGTCTTGCTTTCAACCACGACGTTTTCGGCGATTTGACTTTACCGCAAAGAAACAGAGGAAACCATACACAGCCCGAGGGAAATATAGGGGAAACACGATCACTTATACAGAGGCAAAGAAGAAACCAGACCGGCCGTGACGTCAAATAAATGTTGTCGAGGGTTTCCAAGAACCCTTTCCATGTTGCTATGCTATGCTTTGAAAATGACAATGAATGCGCCGTCGAGATATCTGTAATGCAATCCCAAACACGCTCGTTTCCTGCAAGACTTCCAATGGAACTCCAAAGGCTCAGATTTAAACCGCCAAAAACAACTCCTTACAGAACTTGACAAACCACCCCTTTAGACGCCGTCATGAATGCCCAATTTGCCTGCACAATCCTTCACTCATCCCAAGATAGAGTGCTTCACTGCTCCCAGGGATACAGTTTCCGCCTCCACATCTCCTCATCGGCAGCCATCCTCGCCTGTCTCGCCTCGAGCAAGATCTCCTCCTCGGTCTTGAGGAGGATGGGCGACTCGCAGCCGCGCAGGCCGATGAACTTGCCCATCTTGCGGCGCTTCTCCTCGAGCGGCAGGTCGGAGCTCCAGGTGATGGGGCAGGGGTACTGGGCGGTCCAGGGGCAGGGGACCTTCTGGTGGTAGAACCAGGCGAGGGCCTCGAGCTGGGCGTCGGTGAGCAGCCAGAAGTTGAGGACCGTCGTGGGGAAGTCGGGGTGCACGGCGCCCGTGGTGAGCTGGACGAGCGGCGCCAAGGGCAGGGCCATTTGTTCGAGCTTGCGCGCGAGGCTGGGGTTCCTGGCTAGCCGCCGTTGAGCGAAGCTCTGGCGGTGTCGGGAGGGGATCTCGCCGCGCATCATGGTGACAGAAAGTGGTGATGTCTTGGTGGGGTGAGGCGTGGGTGTGTATTGGTGTTGCAGGTCGGTCGATTTGGCTTCGCTGCTTGAGAAGGGTGCAAAAGCTGAGGTTTCTCGTAGTAGTAATTTGACTTAGTAGAAGTATGCAGTGCTTCTTGGTGAATCAGTCAATTTCTCTGATTCTGTGTAGAGATGGACAGATAGATGATTAGGTGGGTGGACAGTGAGTAGCAGTTGGTGGTAGTATGATCGGTGCCAGAAGATTCGCCGTTCGGGTATTCAGAGTTCAAAGCCAGTTTGAATATAAGAAGAAAAAGTGTCAGTCGATCAAAGGCGAAAGGAAGCGATCCAGAGCGGGTGGTCAGATGAGATCGGGGGTTGTAATAGCGAGCAACTCATTCATGATGCGGCGCCTCGGGCCCATTTGTATACAGCGCAGACGCAGGGAAAGCCGGGGATCGTGAACAGCCAGCGCAGGGCCTTTGTGGCCGAAGCCGTTCTTTGTGAACCACTTTAACGCAGAGCGCCCCCCGCGGCGGCTGTTCTGGGAATGGCGGCTTCTTTGTCGGTGACGGACAGACGGCAGACGGACAAGAGACGGGGGGTGGGATTGATGGAAATGGATAGCGGGAGGTGGGAGCGCGAAGGAGAAGGGCTGTTCCGCTTTGAGCAGTTGAGCCAAACACAATACACACCAAACACACCAAACCAGTTGGCAAGAGACATAGGCACAGATAGAGTGTGTGTCTATGAGTTGGCGAGACGGAAAGCAAAGAAGTCAGACGCCTCTCTCTGTTCTGTCTCAAAGTCTCTCTGGTCTCTCGCAGAGTCTCACCTCGCACTCACTCTTACGGACCATCCCTCTGTCTGCGTTGTACCCATGTACTGCTTTGTTGTGGACGGACCCGGCCATGTGGGTTGCGGGTTTATTTTGGTGTGCCTCTTTGCTGTTCCTCCAGTTCTGTTCCGTCCTTCTGTTCGTCTGTTCAGTCTGAGACAAAACCCGACGTTGTTCTTGGCGCGACGCAATCGGCTTGGAGCCACGGCGGGGACGCGCCGGCGCTGAATGAGAGACAAGCCAGGCCATGAGGAATGTGAACTTGTGGGCCATGACTCAAAGCGAAGAGACGACGACAATGCATTGATTTGATGGGAGGGGTTTTTCTCGAGCGTTTTCGCAAGTTGGTGGTTTGAAAGTTTGAGTCTCTTGACTTGGAGTTGAGACCGTCTCTCTTCTCTCTCTGCCACACCCATCGCCGTCTTCTGCTAGCGAGGCTTCATGTTCTGAGACGCCGCGCGCGGCCTTTCGTCTTCGTCTTGGCTTTCTCCTCTCGGTTTTCTCGTCTTGGCCTTCTCCTCTTGATTCTCTCGTCTTGGTCTTGACCTCTCGTCCTCGTCTTTTGACGCCTTCGAAATTATGCGTTGGCCCGGCCAAGCAACCCACGCTGGCTGCCACACGACCACGCTGCATCCCAGCCACCTGGTGTCTCACTTGTGAGGTCATCTTCTGGCGCCATCCCAGTGGGCCGCAGCCGTAGCCGCAGTCCGTGTTTTCCTTTCGCTGAAGCCTGGACGCCGTACATATAGTTGAAACTCGCTCGGTCAAAGGATTGGATCTGGTCTATGGTGTTGTCTGTAACCGCGTACCCGCTTCGTCGTGAAAGAGCTAGACACTGGCCTCGCGTCGTCAACAGACGAGGCTAGACAATGACCTCGAGTCGTCAATGGAAGAGCTAATCAATCATCTCGCGCTTCCAGAAAATAGCTCGAAACAGACAGTCTCAGAGCCATTTCAGCTTGGTGATGTGGTCCACCTTTCTCTTACTCGCCTTGACAAAGCCCAGCGCCCTCAACTCAGCGAGGCCTCGGTAGAACATCACCAGCGCCCTGCGCTCGTCCGCCTCTTCCTCGCCGACCAGCCCGACAAAAGCGGACCACAGATCGGCCACGTTGATGAGGCTACTCGTCTCCAGGAAGAGATGGTAGAGGATGGATGTCGCAGGCAGGGTCGCTTGGATGCCTTCCGCGTCCTGTCCGCAGCATGTGCACGAGAGGTAGTCGTGCGGCCTAGTGAGACTTCGCTCCAGGACGGCGCGTGGGCGGGGGATGAAAACGTCTCGCGACGGCGTTCGGGAGTCGTAGAGCCAGCTCTCGGAGAAGAGAACGGAGCTAGGGCTAGAAGCGCCGACATGTGAAGTCAGAAGAGCGGTGACTTGGTCGACAATGTCTGTGAATTGTTTGTCCTCGTCGGTCAATGCCGCCGAGTCTTGACTCAATTGCACCCTCTGTGCGATGACCGTTGTGCGCATCACCTTGCTCTGTCCGCTGTACTTGCTGCGCAAAGTTGTGTTTCCGTCCTCGACCTTTTCTTTTAGTGCTGTTAGTACACCGAGGTAATTTTCGAGAATGTCTTGTGTCGTGACGTCCTCTTCTTTCGTAGATGGACCGAGGTTGAGCTCACTGTCGCCCTCTCTGGATATTGAGATGGCCCGTCGCAGCAAGACTATTAGTTCCGCAATGTCCATTCGTCGTACACAGTCGACCATGTTCGATTGATCCGATATCGAAATGCCTTCCTCCATTGCATCGACGTAAGCACGTGAAAATTCAATCTCTTGAACCCCAGTTGCCTGTATGAGCAGAAGTGAGCGCAGAAAGTCGCTAACCCATCGCTGACGGCCGTTGAGGCACTCGCGAACTCGTAAGAGTAAATACTCGTCGTCTTCGATCAAAGACCTTGCATGATCGAGGTTCTCTGGAGTCTCCGACTCGATCGCTTGTTCAACATGTAATCGAAAAGACCCTGAGTTCCGGATGGCCTCAAGGTGTTCAGGCTGAAGTATAGCATCCTGCGCAATTGTCGACGACAGAAGTACACTGAGAGGGTTTGCATAGAAATGACACATACAGGCGTACTGCAGGCGGGACGTTAGCGGAGCAGTCAACACAGCTCAAGATTACAACATACCTTGAGTGACATGACGAATGTTTGTACACCGGCTACCTGATCATGCTGACGATCGAGCATGCTGCGAAGTAGCGACGCACCTAGTCGTACCGGCACATCAGCTGCCGCCACTGCAGTCTTGAAGACAGTCTCGAGAATAGCGGCTGTTTGAATGACATCGAACTGCGCGCCGTATATCAGCTGGCACGCCGACTTCAACAGTCGAGCCTGCAGAAGCTCAACCGACGTGGCGATGCCAAAAAGCAACGTGAATGGAATTCGCGGCCGCCAGGAGCTTTGATCTGTTAGAAACTTCCTGCGAGCTGTGAGAGGGGTGGACGTACTTGAAAAGAACGATAAGTTCTGAAAGTAGGCTACTGTCGAAACCTTCACTATCTTGAAAGGCAACAAAGACGTGTTCGCACTTCTGTGGCTTGATGAACGTGTGCAGCGCCTCGAGATCGTAGTTGAGATATCGTCGACCCTAGAAGCAATGAGCACGAGGCACACCCTGAGCGGCGAAGAACTTACGTCTTGACCAGACCCCATCTGTAATTCGTCATCTTCGTCATCCTCGACCTTGGCTGTGACATCGCGAACGATTTTCTTCAGCGTCGCTTTCAACGTTGACAATTCGGATGATCGGAGTCTGATGAACTTGCTCGGCGTGGACCGCTGGAGCGTCTCCGAGAGCTGCTCGAAGAGCAAGTCCTGAGATGCAATGTTTGGCCCGGTGATGATGAAGGCTGCTGGAACTTGGTCGGTGCTGCAAATCCAGTCAGCTATGATCCACGATATCCACGATTCGTATTATGTTTACCTTCCTGTTGTGGCCTCACCCACAAAAGCGCTCACTTCGTCAAGAGTTGCACGATTGGAGTCTCTCAAGATCCCCTTGCCCGATTAGCAAAGCTTCGCAGGAGGTGACGAGGTAAAGTACCTGTATCCGGTCATCGACCTTTGCCCAACTCTCCTGGAAGAGCGTCTCTCGCAGCTGCACAAACTCGGGCCGCTCAGTGTCGTTGAGTAATGTTGAGAACAACGAGACTTCTTCGCCAGAGTCTTCAGCCGTTGCAGCTTGCTTAGAGACCCTGCGACGCTTAGAGGGCCGCACGTCGCGAGGCTCATCGTCGTCAGGATCGAAGATGTATGCCACCTGGCTCCCGCGTTAGCACTTTCAATGGACACTGCTATAGCCTCCGGCCGGGTTCAAGTACCTGGTGATCCTCCTGGCGGTAAGATTCCTTAGTCACATCATCTTGGGCCATTGTCATGAACTTCGAGGCAGCTTAAGCGTTTCGAGATACTCTGCGTCTTCGTCGTTGAATGTGGGAGACGCGTTTTTGGCGGAGCTCGGACGCGTCTAGCTTCACCGTATATGACACACTGTACAGGACACTCTATGGCTCACTCCAGCATCACAACCCCAAGGCCAAATAGCCAGCGTTCATGTTAAGAGATACTTCTATTCCTTTATCGCATTCTTTATTTAATGCTGCAAATCTCCAGAACCTCAAGCCCTTTGCGCCCCAAACTCATAGCCGTCGCAATCTTATCCGTCAAGGTCAGCACCCCCATGCAGTCCGCGCAAGCTCAAGGAACCTCAAGGAACCTCCCAGATCCCAAGCATCCAGATCCCCTCCTCTCCTCCATCGTCCATCCATCACACTCTAGCCCGCTCTGCCTCGGCTTTACCGTCGACTAAATGGCAGCTTCCTCCACCCCCGTATACCTTTCCGAGTGATCCTTTGTACAGTCCAGCCACCTGATTCCGTGTGTTTGTGTATCAAGTCCAACTTCTCGCAGATCGAGTAATGCCAACCTCAAGCCATCGCGCGCTTCGGTCGCCTTCCGAGCGAATATTCATACACGAGCTTTGATAGTGGAAATCACTTTTATCAGAAGAAAAATCGAAATATTAGAGCCCTTGCGCCAAGAAACAACGTCAGCTCCGAACCTCTCCTCCGTGGGCGGCTAGTGATATAACCAAACGGCCCGATGTGTGACACTCTTAAGCGGAGGCCTCAATAGGCTCTGGAGGTGCGGCCGCCTGGTATGGATTAGAACAGTTCAAAGTTCAGAGTACTGGACCATTTACCTCTTCGGTGGCTGCCTTCTCGCCTGCCTCAGCCTCAGCCTCGGGAGCATCTGACTTTGGTTCAGCCTCTTCTTCAGCCTCCGCTTCGGCTGTTTCATCGCTAGGCTTCTCTGACTCGGCCTTCTTGGGCTCTTCGCTATCGTCTTTGATACCGTTGGCTTCCGACACCTTCTCTTCGACCTTGGTCTCAGTCGAACCGTTGACACCGTTAGTAGCAGCGGTCGTTGGTACCGGGGTCCCATCGCCAGCCATCAGCTTGTTCCACCTCTCTAGAAGACCCTGGGATCGGTCCTTGAACTGGTATTCGCTCTCTAGAGGGATAGACGGCAGCTTAATGATGGCCTTCAAGACCTTGTTGATCTTGGTTGTGCGAATGATAGAGACTTCCAAATCGGCAAATTTCTCAAGTATATCAATGTACTCGGACATTTGCTTCATTTCAGCCTCTTGAGGCACTTGATCCCGAGTCAAAAGCCCCCGTTGAAGCTTGTGTCGGAGGTACAATACTTCTTTCTGTAAAAGTATTAGAGTTGCTACCGGTGATTGCAAATCATGAACCTACCTCTTTGCGAGCACGGCGGTCCTCAGCGCTCATCTTGGGCTCCTTGGGTGTTTCTTTCTTCTCGGCACCCTCCTTGCCCTTCTTAGGCTTGGACTTGGACTTGGCCGCAGAATCCGCCTTGCCCTTAGCAGCGGCGGCACCGTTAGCTACCTTGGGAGTTATCAACTTTATCTTGGGTTTCTTAACCGAATCAGATCGCTGTGGTGTCTGAAGCCTTCGGTCAGTAGACTTTCATGTAGAAATTGGGTGGCAATTCTTACGCTGACGTCGTCCTCAGCTTTTCGCTTCTTGGACTTAGGCTTCTCCTTGGGCGCATCATCCGCCTCTTCCATTTCAACGTCTTCCTCTTCTTCAACGACCTTGGCTTTCCCCTTCTTTGACTTCTTGGGAGTGGCAGCCGCTTCTTTCTTTGCCTCCTCCTGCGCAATCTGGTCTTCCTCGAATGACTTCAAGATATCCTTGTAGAAATCGACGGGGTTATTCTGCGAGGCAAGGATGAACGCCGCCTTCAGATCCTTGCGCATCTTGTCGTTTACGGTCTCCTCGGCCTTCTCAGGGCTAAGAGCGGTAAGAGCCGTATTGGAAACCCAACCACTGCGCACGTATCAGAACTCGTTGTACCACCAAGCACTTCAGAGCAAAAAGACTTACAACTCGTTTGTGTGCAGATACATCACAGCGAAACTTCTGTCGCTCGCTCGCTTACCGCCGTCGGCATAAGCTTCAGCATAGGTGCCATCAGGGCGCAACGCGGTGACGGGGCGGGATTCGATCAGAGCTATTGGCAACATCGACTCGTCGCAAATGATTGCTGGCCACGCGGGAAAGCCCTTGAGCTTGACAAGGAACTGGTCGCCCGGCTTCGCGTCAAGATGAGTAAGACGTGCCTTAGATGCCTTCTTGCTAAGAGTCTTGGCCGTGGACGCTCCCGCGCCCGACTTGCGACGGCCCTTGCCTTTCCCTACTGGCGTTTGTACCGGAGCGCTGGTGGGCACAGGCTCGCTCTCGGCGGGTGGGGCAGGGCTCCCGGCTGCGGCATCTTCAGCGACCAGTGTTTCGGTCGCTTCCTTCATCTCCACGTCGGCAGTATCAGCTGCAGACTTTTCCTCGTCCTTGCTTGTTTTATCGATCGCGGTTTCTGCTGGCTCTTCGGGGCTCTCGGTGGTGTTGGTGTCTGGAAGGCGCATCTGGTCAGCTCAAATCTGACAAACGGCTGGACGCGCTGGGGGGAAAAGGTGATTGGCACGTGAACGAAACGGGGCCGTTCGCCTGAGGAGCTGCAAACGCGCGACTTGCGCGATGCAAATGGATCAGAACCCTACCTTCTCCAGCAGTGTTGGCCTCTTCCTTGGGCGCCTCGTCCTCCGGCTTCTTGGCTTCTTCCTCAGCCAATGCAGGCTCAACAATCTTGGCCTCGCTGACGGAAGCTTCCTGCGCGTCTGCAATGGGCGCAACAGCGTCGGGCTTGTCGCTGGGCGTGTCTGCCATGTCGGCGAAGCGGCGCTGCGAAGCAGTGGAAGGGTTACGAGTCAGGAGCAAAGCGGGTTGCAACCGCGAGAAAAGATGTGTAGACGCGTTGCGGGTCGCGTAATGCGTAGTCAATGGGTCGCGAAGAAAGAGACGCGATGAGGTGTCAAAAGTGAGGATGAGAAGCGCAAGATGTTGCGAGATCCGCCCGCGTTGACGTGTGGGTTGGGGTGACGAAAGAAAAAACAGTGGTGCAGAGGATGGGCTGCAAGGGAAACACTTCAACGTCACCAAAGTTGCATCACGTGATTGAGACTATAGCTCCATGCCCATGTTCCATGTCATCCGTGACTGGCGAGCACCGCGCAGCGCAGCACAGCAACGCACAGCGCATCGCCGAGGATGCAGCCCAATCCGACGCGCAGCTTTGCCGCAGCCAGGACACAAGGCATCAATCCGACGCCTCAGCCGCCGTCGCCGAGCATTGTCTCGCTTGAGCCTTCGCGTCCTGTCGCTTGTTGTTGCTGATCGCTTCTCCGGCCACGCTGGCCCAACTAGCGCGGTGCGGCGTTGACGGCCCCTCGTCACGAGCCTTGCAACTGCTGTTCCACGACTCCACGTCCGCGCAACTGCGCTTGAATCCGGGAAACACGCTCCAAAGAGCTGATCCCAATCACACTCGACGATCGGGGACGCGATGCCAAATGGCCGAGTCGTCAAAATCACCGTCTATTCGTCTTCGTAGTCTGCAGTAGTGTACACAGCCATCTTTGGCAGGGAGCCGTAGCAGAAGAGACCTTCTGGGCTCCTACTCCTCGTCTTCTTCGTCCTCCTCATCGTCGTCCACGTCCATGCCCTCGGTTGCCGTTACCGAAAATTCCCGTTCTTGATCGACCCCGACATAACTATCGCTCATTAGGAACAACTTCAAGTTGTGCTCACCTGGCGATGGCACCGTGTACTCGAGGCGAACATTGAGTTCGCGCCCGATTGTCACACGCTTGATGGCTAGGAGGTTCTTCGTCTTCTCGTCGCCAACAACCAGCCACCAGTTCTCCAGCTTCTTCGCCGGGTAAAACGGCGCGTGCACCGTAGAATCGTGTTCTTCTTCTTCTTCGACATTACGCGCGATCTTGATGCTCAGATAGGCTGGCTCGCCGGCTCTAACCTCATCTTCGTCTAGGACCTCGTGCTCAAGTTCCAGGTCGGGATACTTGTCATTTGTAAAGTTGGCTGCCTGTGCCAATTGGGTCTGTGATAGACCCAGACGCTTAACAAGGTTGTTGTAGTCTGCGTTCTCTTCGGGGTTCATGGCCTCCATGAAGTCAAAGATGTCCTTGATTCTACAAACAAAGTTAGCGGATGAATTTTGAGAAAGCCCGGCCGGTGATAAGTACCCAGCGTCATTCGCCACCTTCACTACCTCTGGCGAGAAGTGAGGAATCTGTTTAAGAGGACTGTCCCGGTCCCACATTGCTTGTACCACCATCTGGGACATCTCCATGGCATTCATTGCGTTGAGCTGTCCGTCAGACGAGAGAATATCCACCATTGAGCTGAGAAGACTGAGCACCCTGGCAATGATGACCTCTTGGTCTTTGGCAAGATCGATCGGCAGCTGCATGCGCGAGAAATGCGCCTGAAGTAGTACGAAGGCCTTAAAGTGAGGCGAGTCATAAACTGGCTGAGCCATCTTGACAGGGACCCGGTCGTAGATGCGGCGCAAAAGACCATCCTCATGCCGCCGGATCTGAATCGACTCAAACTCGGTCGCAGACGTAACAATCTCCATGATTCCCTTGAGCTTCGTGCGAGCGCTTAATGAGAGGAGGAATGTCTGCATCGTAATGTACGAGATGTTGTAATAGGCCGCGATCATGGCAGCGTTCTGGGGGGATACAGAACCGTCCTCTTCATCAAAATCAATAATCTTCGACTCGCCCAACTCGCGAAGAGTTGACTCCACGAGATCAGACATGTAGTTGCTTAAGCCTTCGTGCGTTGTGCTCGTCAAGCCGTAGTAGCTTGGGTTTGCTAATAGACGTCGATAGAAGTATGTAAAAGTTGTCCAGTTGATCGCATCGTCACCAGACTCGATCATCTTAGTGCTAATCTCGGTCACGAAGGCATCGTGCAGGTAGTTGTTGAGATGTGATTCCACGGGAAGAGCTTCGTTCAAGAACTTCTTGTAGTACTCTCGCTTCACTTGAGGAAGCATGAGCACACCTCGGCCACGGCCATCCTTGGAAGGCCTTAGAGCTTTGCCAAACATGTGCAACACCTCACTCAGAGGGTAGTCCACGTATCGGTGTTCGCGACCTTCAAAGTATTGCGTTCCCATAACGATCACCAGGTGGGCAGTACTATTCAGTTCCCAGCAAACATCTCGTGAGGCCACAAGAACCTGAATAGCGCCGTTGTCGTATAGATGCTTAACAATTCGTCTATCGCTTTGGCTCAAAGCTTCGTGGCAATAGCCGATGCCGTGAGAGAGCGCCTCGGCAAGAGCCTCTTCGTGAACACGCTCCAGCAAAGGCTGCATCTGCTTGACATCCGCGTGAAGGAAGCGATCTTCGTCGTCGTCTGTGACGCACGCCGCAAGTAGATCACGGGCAGTGCCTCGCGTTTGCTTGCGGCTAGGAACGAAAATAATCGCGGGCTTGTCGGGAGACATTTGCGTAATGGCCATATACGTCGGCTTAGCCATTGCCATCATGAGAGACGGGAAATGAGGATTAGTGAAAGACTGAATGTGAAGCTCCAGCGGTACTGGCCGGACATGAGGGCTGAAGTTGTAGATGTCGTGCTTCTTCGCATCAATCCATTCACCAATGTCTCGAGCATTTGCTAGCGACACACTTAAGGCGACTATCCTCATCGGCAATTCGGTCTGGCTCCTGATGTAGTGCATGCGAGAGACGATAATCTCGTAGACGTAACCTTGGTAACCACCAAGGAGGTGAACCTCGTCTGCAATGAAAAGCTCTACCGTTTGAACATTCTTGCGGCGCTTCCATTGCCTAGAGAGGACATCCCACTGAGTGGGAGTTGCGAGAATCAAGTCGCCCTTTTCGAGAAGCTTGAGATCGTTTGCTGTCTCTCCGGTCAACTTCACAATTTCCTTGCCGCCATTCAAATGGCTCAGTCGCTTCTGCCAGTCTTGAAGACGGGAGTCGATGAGTTCCTGGTATTGAGCGATGTAGACGGACCGACCTGAACCTCCTTGTGACCAATGATGTAGAAGGGCGAATTCGGCGCAAACAGTCTTCCCGCTCCCTGTCGGTGCTCCGACGAATACGTTTTGATCTGTCTTGTACAACGAGTTGAAAGTTTGTGTCTGAACCCTGTTGAACTGTTTCCAGTCCGGGTATAGCGCGACGTAGCTTGCTACCTGGAGGGCGGAAACAGGAAGCGGCTGCAGTTCAAGTAGTTCTGTGTGGGGAGGGAACTTTTCCGGAAGAATGAGCTTTTGGAAAGGAACAGCCAGCCTCGTTTCGGCGTGCATCCACCTGTCCGAGATGACCGACACAAAGTAGTTCGGCGGCATTGGGTCGGTTATGGGTACAGTGAAATCAACAATGTGCTCGTTTGATTCAGCTTCAGCGTAGTCCTTTCGCAACAGGAAAGTATCGTGAAACAAGATATCCTCGCCATCACAGTCCTCCACGAGGATCCAGAAGTTCTCTGCAGCACCGTGGATGCTGTCATCCCACTCAAAGTTCGGGGTGATGCTGAGTTCAATACGGATCATTGATCTCGTCATGGGTTGAACTTGTGCCTGCACCTCGACGCGAGGAAACTTTGATACAAGCCCGCAGACCGTTCTGCCAGCTCTAGGCATCCCAAGAAGTTCACCCATACGAGGCGGGTCAAGATCGAAGTAGTTATTCCACGAAACGTCGATTCTTTCAGCCTTCTGAATGATGTCCCTAGTACAAGTAGGGAACTGGCGGAGGGGAGACATGGTCGGCCACATCCTCTTCTCGGCCATCTTGCAGAGATCCAGAGCGGTTTTCGCAACGGACGCCCAGCCCTTCTTCAGCGCAATCTCAAAGATGGCACGCAGAATACGACCTGCAGACTGTGTCACGTACACCATATCTGCCATAAGTGCAAGGCCATCGAGCTTTAGGCGCGAGATGTAGGCCTGCAAGAGCACGTTGATCTTGGCATGCGGTTCTTCGATACTTTCTTTAACCGGGATAGGCACTCGTCCCAGGAGTTTAGCCAGCTCTAATTTCTCGTCTTGTCGTACAGGGATGTACTTGAACTCGGCGCTTAGAGAGAAAACTCGGAAAAGTTCGATGGTTGTGATGGATGGCTGGATTAGATTATTATAGGTATCCATGGATCCATGGGTAATGTAGTAGTGGGAAGCAATCCGACCCAGCTCAGTCGACTGTAGCTGTCCAGTCTTCTCGTCATATTTAACAAGACTCGATTTCCTGAGCGCCATGGCGGCGGAGTGTATGAGATCAACTCGCTTCTGCTCCAAAGCCTCATCGTCTTCGTATTCCGCCCCAACTTGGTACAGTCCAGGGGACCGAAGCATTCGAACAAAGAGGTAGGTATAACCTAACCACTCGACTCCTTCGTCGCGTGTCCTGACGTTGCCAAGTACAACTTCGGCGTTCAAGTTGTCAACCAGCTTGCTGACAAATTGACTCTCGATGGGCAGTTGCTGGTTGAGAAGAGACAAATAGTATTGCATCTCAGTCTGGGTTGTAATAATGATACCCTCGCCGTAAGTGTCGTACTGAGGTCTTCCTGCGCGACCAAGCATCTGGAGAACATCCTGAGGGCTAAGCTCGACCCAGCTACCCTTCTCAGGAGAGTAGACCTGAGTGCCCTTGATGATGACAGTATGCGCCGGTAAGTTGACACCCCATGCTAGTGTCGCGGTACACACGAGGACCTGAATTGCTCCACGGGCAAAGAGATCTTCCACATCGGTCCTGTCGATTCTGCTCATACCAGCGTGATGAATACCGAAGCCGTAAGGCAGGATATCTTTGAGGTCCTTGTCAGTCGCTTGACCAGCGGCCTCGTTGAGCACTTCTCGACTACCGGCATCATGTCGTAGGACCTGATTAATCGTGTCCATCTCCAAAGCTTTATCCCGAATATAACGGGCAGTCTTGGCGGTTTCTTTTCGAGAGTGGACGAAGATTAGAAGCTGATTTCTGTTCGTGCCGACGTGTTCCATAACTTTGTTATAGGTCACGTCGTTCATAGTCTTCAACTGCTTGATGGCCTTGCGATCAGTAACTCCGACGAATTCTTGTCGCAGTGGGCAAGGTCGGTAAGAGCCATCGAAATGGAACATGCCCTTCTTCATGTCTACGCGCAGGAAGCTGGCCACATCTCGGTAGTTTGGTAGGGTTGCAGAAAGACCGATGATGCGGACAGGTTCACCAGTCTGCTCGGTCTTTCGAATTGTCCTAGCAACAATGCTCTCCAGCACAGGACCACGATCATCGTGGAGAAGATGGATCTCATCAATGATGATTAAACGCACCAGGCTGGTGTACGTAAGGTCGTTTGACTTTCTGGTAATGACGTCCCATTTCTCCGGTGTTGTCACAATGATTTGTGTCTCCGCAATTTGCTGCTTGGTGAGCTGGCGATCACCTGTCAACTCAGAAACTTTGATGCCGTAGGGCTCCAGTCGCTTTCCAAAGTTTCCAACCTGCTCTTGAACAAGCGCCTTGAGTGGAGCGATGCAAACAATCTTGAAAGCGTCGAGGTCGATGTCGCCCGTCGTGGGGTTGCGATGCTTCCCGATCTCCCGGAGGATGGCAAGCATTCCCACGTTTGTCTTTCCACTACCAGTCGGAGCACAGATGAGCATGTTACCGTCGTCCTCGAAGGCCGAGGGGAAGCACTTGGACTGGATCTTGTTCAAAGATCCGTCCTTGCTGAATGGAGCACGAGACCATTCGGGCATTTGAGAAATAGGAATCACAACGTCATCAGGCGCGTTCCGCTTCTTGGGTGTTGGAATGTGAATCTCCTCATAGCCTTTGAAACTTCGCTTCGTCGAGCCCTCGGGTAGTCGAACCTTGGGATTCGTCATGAGATGATTTCCCTGGTCGAATATTAGGTTTTCGAGGTTAATGAGCTTCTTAGGTTGAAGACCCCCAACGAGATGGCCGTCAGGGCGTTCCGTCTTAGCTTCGGTAAAGGAAGCGGGGACATCGATGTCCATCTTGATGTCCATCTTGATGTCCATCTTCCCCTTCTTTTCTTGGCCCGCCTTGCCTTGCAACTCGTTGAGAATCCATTGCAAGCCCTCCGAGGCCATTTCCCTCTCAACATCGGCGCGCTGTTCCGGTGTCTCTGTTCTTGCCAGTCGTGTAAGCCAGAACACCTTTTCTCTGTTTTCGACCAGCTTCTGGACAAGTTCATGGTGCTCGAAATCGAAAAGTTCCATGAGATCGTTCTCAATTTCTCGGAGTGCCTTCTCCTCTCCACCAGCCTCGTCAGGTTCTCCGGAAAGAATCCGAAGCGCGGACTTGGTCTTCTCAGCTTGTTCGTGGGCATCTGGATAGAGGGTTCCGATTTGTCGCTGCAACCAGAACGCATCGATGTCGCGAGCTTGGATGATTTGCTTCACCTTGTCCTTCCGTTTTGAGCCAGATGGGGCTGAGTCAATGATCATTTCATCGTCGTTGCCCGCTGTCACATCACCCGCTTTTTGCGCTGCATCTTCATCCTCCTCATCTTGATCATCCTCGTCTTCGGATGACTCGTCGCGCACTTCGTTGACGATGGCACCCTCCTCTTCTTCCTCTTCATCGTCAAAAGCGACAGCGACACCTTGTCGTTCGTCGATCTCAGCGAGGTCTCCGTCCGCGCCGCCCATATCAACATCGTCGTCGTCATCCTGAGCGTTGTAATCCGTAATCTTCTTTCCAAGATTTATTAACTCGTTGAACTCCTTCGGGTTAAGTGTCACGCCCAGCATATCATCAACGTTCTTCTTCTTGTCGAGATCCTTTAGGTCGTCGTCCTTCAAATCTTCGAGAACGGCATCCGCAGCACTGCGCACGACTTCGTGGGATACGTCGCCGAGACTCTTTGCGACAATAGTAACGATGAGGTTGAATGTCGCTTGTGTCGCCGGGGTCCGAGGACGGTATTTGATACCTTCCACCAGCAGCTCATTCGCGCCGAGTACGCCCGTCCCTCTCATATGTTGTGCTTCGCCCTTTCGCCTTGACTGCTCTCGGGCTAGGATATCTTCTCCCTCTCGGAGGCTACCTCTCTCGATATCAGGCATACCGGGTTGCTTCTTCTGCTTGGGCGCGTCATCGCGGGCGACTCTTGCGCCCATGTCCTGGATGCTCAGGCGCCCTGCGAGTGACTCTGGATCGCCCGTGGCCTCATCAGTTCGTCTCGTGACAAACCGACGGTCCGCCTGGAGGACCAGGTTGGACATGGCCGAGTATTTGTATTGCGACACATCGCGATTTTCCGTCATCTTGCCGGAGTGTTGTGGTGTTGGGTTTGTGAAGGCGAGGACGTCGATGTTCCGACAAAAGCCCGCGGCCGTTGAGCGCTACACCACCATGGATTTGCCTCCCACGCGAGTGTTATCGAGAGGGAGTCGTTGGCTAAATGACCGTGATTGAGGATTGATGCGCAGTCGTGGAAAGTGTCTCGTAGGTTGCCCGTCGTTTAGAGAACTGTTGTTGCCATGATAAATTTCGGATGCCAACCTTCCAGGCTGTAGGCGCAACGCGCTAAGCCCGGTCAACCTAGCGCGTCGGCGCCACATTCGACGCACCAGCCACAGTGCGAGGGGTCCCTTCAGCGACCTACCAACCTACCAAAACACCAGAACTGTTTACCGGTCAACTCACACGACATCAAGATCGCAAAATGCGAAAACACAATGACGAGCTCGCCTGACGCTTTTGACAAGTTTCAAAGCTCACTTGAGCCGTACATAAAGCCTCGAGAACATGTCAATTACATCAGACGCGTCTTGGCTCTTCATCTCGGATCCTGCTCACACGATGGACCGATCAAGCAACCAGTATCGCTCGTGGATAGCTCACTGGACGTTACTTCAAGCTCCGAGCTGAAAGGAATCCAGAGAGAATTCATCGAAGCCCTAAAAACAAATGTCGCAGCTCGTCGGCAGTACGATAACGCCCAAGCCAGTATCTCATCCCCACCAACAAGCCAACAGCGGCCCTCAAGCAACATCAGTTTTATAGAAGAGCGGATCGCGCTTCTAAAACTACAGAACAAACAAGACCGACTTTTAACCGTCCAGAAGTATTTCGATATTCTAGTTCAGAAGCCCGCCGCCTCCCAAGACTTTCTCGATCCAGCGGTGATGTTCGAAAAGGCGGGCACTCTACCAAAGGTTCCCAAGGAGGTGGTCAACAGTCTTGTCGCTCAACACAGCTCCGCGAAGCCAGATCTGAAAGGACAGGTGATTCAGCTAGAGAAGACTGTGTTACGAACGAAGCTACTACTTCGTCGAGAAGAACAGCTACTCCAAGAGACGAGATCGAGAGCACAGAATATCCCCGATGTCATCAGCAACGGGACAAGACTGGAGGCCCTGAATACTACCCGCAACGAACTGATCAACTGGATTGAGACGGAACTAGGCAAGGCATCGGGGGATGAAGAAGTTGGTGAAGATGGTGCTGAAGGCCACGAAAAGCAGGATGTCGATCACCCCGCTCTCAGTGACCAACTTGAAAACATCAAGGACAAATACGCCAGATACGTTTCTGCGAGGAGGCTCTTACTAACAGCTATTGCTGAACGGTCCCCGCGAGCGCCACCGCCAGTCCTGAAACCTGCCGGAAATGAAAGCCAAGCCGACGAATCCATTGCTACACCCAGTGGCTATCTCCTTACACCATACATTGAGAACCTACTCGCACTTTCAAGAAGACAGAAAGCCATCATCACCGAAAAATCGCATGCGACCACAACACTAAGCAAGCAAACTAAGGACGCCTGCCAAACGCTTGGTCACATTGCCGAAGAGAGCCAGCTTCTCCCATTATACCCTGTACAGGCACCATCTCGACGCAAGTCTGTTCTCGGCGATGTGTTCGCGACACCATCGCCCCAGCCCTCTGGATTCGCCGCTCTCATTCAGCCTTGGGTGTTTGCCGCAGATTCGGCAAAGATCGCCACACTTGAAACAGTGGCAGAAAAGGTTGAGGTTGGACAAGTCGGTCTCGAGCATTCAATGAAGGTTCTGCAGGAGATCGACAACCTTCTGGGCCAAGACCAAGTGGATGAGGACGAGGTTGAGGAAGAGAAGCCCGCAGATGAAGACTTCTGGTTAACCTCGGCCTCTAAACATCCAAAAAGTGCGAGGAAGCACACGAAGAAGGATGCTATCAAGAAAGGAAAGGATGCGTGGTCCGGTCTACACGGGAACTTGGGGTTAATTGGTCATGACGATCTGGTTTGAGATGTCTCCCTACGTGATAGATCTATGTAGATGGAACAATGTCCGATCTGATGTACAGTTCTGACGCCGACCTTAATCCACCCGAACTCCTTTAGTGAGAGATACCAACTCGAATGCTACTACTTCATTTTGCCGACATGATGGCGGATATCCTCATGGCCAAATCCAGGATCGATAAATGCTCATCTGCGCCGTCGACTAGGCGTTTGTCAACTTCAGAGAATACTAGAACTATCTTGTTCTTCTGGACATCCGGGATAGTCTCGTCGTACGTGAGTGCTTGGTAGAGCTGCTGGGTTTTAGCAACGAAACCAAGCGGAGTGGGAGAGTTTGCTCCTTACCTGGCCTACTACTTGGCCTGCGCTCCAGCCATCTGCGACCATATCCTCCACTACCTTGGCAACAGTTTGGTAACGCTCACCCGAACTCCGGGGGCGGATCGCTTGAACAAGATCGTCGATGGTGCGATCTGGAATTACTCCAGCAATCTCTTCCACGATTTTGATGGTTACAGCCTTTTTCTCCACGTCCATATCCTCGTCGCCCTCTGCATCCTTGTCCGGGGCGGTTGCCCCTACCAATCGAGCAGCACTTTGCAAGTAAGTAATGGCTTTTCGCAAATCGCCTTCGCTACACTTGATCAAAGTCTCAACCGCGCCGTCCTCCAGGGGCACTCCCTCTTTTTCGGCGATGATTTCCAGTCTCTTCTTTGCGTTCTCCTGGTCTAAACTCTTGAATCGAAATTTACTACATCGGCTGGCGAGGGGGTCGATGATGCGGGTGACGTAATTGCAAATCAAGCAGAACCGGGTGATTCTGCTATATGTTTCCATAGTCCTTCGCAATGCGCTCTGGGCATCTTGGGTCATCGAGTCGGCTTCGTCGAGAATGATGATCTTGAAAGGCGGGCAGGGGTATTTATCCTTGTAGTGTGCAGGTGGATTGGTCAATTGCATGCGTGCGAAGTTCTTGACCTTGTCTCGGACGATGGAAATGCCACGCTCGTCTGACGCGTTGAGTTCAAGGACTCGGGATTTTATCATTTCAGGCCCATAGAGCTCCTTTGCCAGTGCAAGAACAGTAGATGTTTTACCGGTACCCGGAGGACCGTAGAATAGCATGTGCGGCAGCTACACAATGTCAACATTGGGTTCGTTTCGTATCGAGGTCGAGGGTGCCTACATTAGAGGCTTGTAACGTTCGTTGTAAAATTGTAACGGTGTGGTCTTGCGCTGTAACATCGCTGAGGGTCTTCGGTCGGCTGGAAATACGTTAGCAGGTGCCCTTCTTTTGTGAATGAAATTCTCGGTAAGTGCTGACTATTTCTCTACCCAAGGTTGCGTTCGACCATCAGAAGGTTTCCCTTGCTTCTGTTCCGAGGCTCCATTGGCAGCGGCGGCGGCCTTCCTGGCCTTGAGGTCGAAGAAGCTCGCCATAGCGACCTTGGGCACGATTGAATGTAAAGATAAAAGTGCTGAGTAGGGCTACAGCTTCAATTATATCTAGGGCGAGCGCGAGGCACAGCGTAAGCGGCGTGAGTTTTTGAAATGTTGTATGAGGTTGGAGATGCACAGTGGAAATCCATTAACGCGTCGTGCTGCTTGGTGGACGCGAGGCGCGTCACCTGCAAGGATCCATGCAAGACCCCGCGACAGACATCGAAACGTACCTTAGGTGGCCCCACTCCGCTGGAGCACCTACAAATAGTTGTTACTTACTACAGTAACTATGCCTAGAGCCGCGAGTTGATGCGATTTTTGACAGCATCAACCGAATTTCCATGGATGCCACCACACACCGATCTCGTATCTACCTTATTTGCCATCAGGTATCTTGTTAGCACTGTACTCGTATTTGCCCAACGGTGCCTTATTTTTTTGGAGAAGCTGCGGTGTGGTTGCACGACCCAACATTCTCGACCAACCGGACCTCCTTCGATGCAAACGGGCCGCCATCAGATTTCAGACGTAGCACCTCCGGTTGGTAAGGTATCTAGGACAACCAGGCAGTGACTGTTTGCCAATTACGTTTTGCCAAGTCAGTTCACTCTCAATGGTTTCTTTTGCTTCGACTAGGATCTTTGTATTGGGCTGTTCAGATGCTGTAGGACGATGATGGTACAGTGCATCAATATGATTCTCCGCCTGCAGCCCTTTTAACGCCCCGCCAACCCGCCCCAGCCAGCACCTGCCATGAACTTGTTACCCCCACCAACCTCAAGGTTACGTCCGTTGCGTGAACGAGCCACCCTCCACCTGACTTCTACACTCTCCTCAGACACTTCTTAAGTCTTGAACGATTAAGCTGAATCATCACCACCCTTCCATGAGAGCGGCCTGTCGCAAATAGCACTCAACGGCATTGTCCTTTCGCGCTGAAGCGAAGACTTCTTAGAGCGCCATGGATCACTCCATCATTCGCATCTCCAAGGTTCTTGCCCCGCATCTGCCACAGCCTGCTACCACCGCAACGCCTCATGGCTGACAGCCTCATTTAGGAGCTCAGCGATATTCAGAAGAGCCCCGACCTGTGTAGGCAATCCTTTCTTGCGCCCACATTGGTCGCCAATATCTGACAAAGCGCCGACTCTTGTAGCCATTGCTATCGCATGTAAAGACGTCGATGTTCGCAATGTCAAGGCTCTCATCATGGGACCTCACGAGACTCCGTACGAGTTCGGCTTCTTTGAGGTACCACTACCCTACGGCTGGTCTTGGAATGCTTAAACTGAACAACAGCAAAGTTTGGCATCAAATTTGGCAAAGGTAAGCGCCCGCCTACGATTAGATGGAAGATTTGGTAACTAACCAGGAAAATAACAGAATATCCATCGAAGTCGCCCAGCGTCCAGTGTGTAACCACTAACGGTGGACGGTGTCGGTTCAACCCAAACATTTACGCCAATGGCAAGGTCTGCTTGTAAGTTAACAATTTGCCACACTACTATCTCATACTAATAGTGTAGGTCGATCCTAGGGTATAAGGAAACCCTTCTAACTCGAGGTGAGACTTATCTGACAGTACCGCAGCACATGGCGGGGCGAACGAGGGGAGGAGTGGTCATCAGCACAAGGACTAGAATCAATTCTGCTCTCTATCCAAAGCCTTCTATCGACGAACCCGTACGAGAACGAGCCTGGCTTCGAAGACGCCAATGAGCCATCTGACAAAAAGGCACAGCAAGATTACGTCCAGAAGGTACCATTCTCGTGCTGTAGAGAAACATCAAGTACTAAAATTTGCTAGATCCGCCATGAAACCCTGCGAATTTCCGTCATCGAGCGCCTGGAAGCCTACTTGGGGTTGGGACTAATGGGCTCCATTACGCCAGATAGGAATATGGCCATGATCGGACGTGAAGACATCGACGGCCTTGATTTGGACGAGGCTAATGTCCCGTTTGAACCCTTCAAGGATCTTTGCAAGAGGCGTTTTCTCTGGTACTACGAATCGTATCTCGCCTCAATACAGGTCGGAAAAACAGAGGTTAAAGATGGTGAATCGTTCAAAAGGATGCCCTTCGAGTCACCACAAAGCAATTCGATGGATGGTCGTTTCAACTACACCGAATTAGAACGCCGACTACGCAACATCAAGTCAGCCATTGACAGGGAACCCCAAGTTTGGGCCCAAGAAGGACTCGCCGAGAAGGCCAAAGAATCGACGGTGGCTGTTAACTTACAGCACCAATACGAGCAGGTCGTCGAGATGTTCAAGAGATGCGACATGCCACATGATGTCTTCCTCGACAACGGCAATCCATTTACATGGGTCATAACCTACTTTGGCAGACCCATGACAAATCTAGACGGAGGTCTTTTCCGCATTAAACTCAACTTTAGCCCTCGTTTCCCGGAAGAACAGCCGCGCGCCAAGTTCGAGACAAAGATCTTCCACCATCACATCGCTGCAGACGGTACTGCGTGCTACACGCCCAATCCAATGAGGAAGGAAGATGCCAAGTCGCACATCGAAGCCATCATCAACTTTCTCGAGGAAGAGGAACCGGCGTACGACCCACGGAAAATCGTGAATCCCGAGGCCAGCAAGATGTATTGGGGTAAAAACGGGGATGGCAAGAAGAAGTACAACCGGCGTCTACGTCGATCGGTGCAGCAGAGCATGGAGTAAGGCTACCTCGGCCGTCAATCCATCTCATATACCTACTAACATTGAATAGGGACTTTCCCGAATGAACACGAACCGCGTTATGGGTCTGATATCGGCACGGCTGGCATTGGTAGGGGCGTCAAGTGACAAATACGGATGCACGGTGTTTCGGAGTTGGTCGCTGCTCAAGGGAGGCACGGGAAACCAAGACATGGAGTTGCGTGTGTTTTTATCTTCTACTTCAAGTGTAGCTTTGCTGTTCGGGCCGTCGGCTGCTGAATAAAGTATCCAGGTATTCAATAAACATCAGAATTGCAATTTGGGTTGAACGTGCTTGGTTCAGGACCAAGGGGGTAAGTGGGCGATGTGCAGTATGACAAGCTTTTAAATCAAAACCTGGCCCGAGCCTTGGGAGCAGCATCTAATTGCGATGATACTCAACACCCATACAAGTCATACCGTATGTTCAAGCAGATCCTCTGTTGCTAGTATTCTCTGAACGCCAATCCCCTTCTATCCGAAACGCCAGCACAAGTCTTCATTCCCACGTAATTTCATATCCCATTCATAACACCTCACATTCAATCCCTCACACACACTCCCGCCCAAGAAAAAGACACAGAAAAGTCCGTCACTTCTTTCCCTTGGGCTTCTTCTCTATCTTATCCTGTAGCGGGTTGTACGGCGCCGCCACGCCCATATACCTCTCCTGTTTCCCTTCGCCTTTGAACTCGTACTGGCCGCCGGTTCCAACCATGGCGGGGGCCCCTTGGCTGGGCCGCAAGACTTGCTCGTTGTGCAGTTTGTCCAGCGAGTCTCCGACGACGGCGTACTGCGACCAGTTTATCGGCGGGCAGCGCACCACGTCCTGGGGGCGCGGGAGTGAGGCCCACTCGGGCGGCCGGTCTTTTGTGTTTTGATTTGAGGATCCCTCTCCTGCATGATCCCCATCGTCGTCATCATCATCGTCGTCGTCGTCGTAGACCGGCGGTACAGCGGCGTTTACTTTTCCCGCGACCAAGTCCCGCACAAAGGCCTCAGGCTCCCGCGCGGCTGCCTCCTTCACGCGGCTCAGCGCCTGGATATCCGCCGTAGCCTTCTGCCGCTGGATCTGGAGGATGGAGATGGCGGATTTGAGGGCGATGACGTCGGGGTTGGCGTCGAAGGCGAGGGGTTCTGGCGGGGGCGGCGCGATGCCCGTCTGGTCTGGCTGGGAGT
>JAANBC010000203.1:0-54020 GCA_014621405.1 Stylonectria norvegica
GCATCTACCGCTCCGCCGAGCCCTCCCGGATCACCGACGTGGGCATCTCCGCCGCGCAGGCCCTCGGCATCACCGAAGTCTACGATCTGCGCTCCGCTGTCGAGATAGAGCACCACGCCGCCACCATCCGCGAGTGGCCCGGCGCCCGGCGCGTCTTCGTGCCAGTCTTCGAGGACGCCGACTACAGCCCCGAAGCCATGGCCGTGCGTTTCCAAAACTACTCCAGTACGGGCACCGAGGGCTTCGTCGAGGCGTACCGCACCATCCTTGAAGCCGGGCCGAAGCCGTTCGCCACTATTCTCTCCCACCTGGCCTCTCCCGATGCCTCGCCTGTGCTCATCCACTGCACTGCTGGGAAGGATAGGACGGGCGTGATAATCGCCATCGTCTTGTCTCTGTGCGGCGTGGACGACCAGACCATCGCTCAGGAGTACAGTCTGACCGAGGTTGGACTGGCCGACATGAAGAAGCTGATTATAGATAACCTGAGCCAGAACCCTGCGCTCAAGGGCAAGCCAGAGGCGGTTGAGCGGATGCTTGGGGCACGGTATGCGACTTCGTCCTTGACCGCAAAGTAAAAACGTGCACTGACAAGAATAGACCCGAGAACATGCTGGCAGCTTTGCAGATGCTGCGCCAGAACTACGGCTCCGCGGAAGAGTATGTGGTCAAGCAGTGTGGGATTTCTCCCCATGGCGTCGCACAAATACGCAGGAACCTTGTGTCGGAGATAGCGCAGTAATGCAACAAGCACTTTATAAAGAAAGCATGATAATGAAGAAAACAAACGCCCGATGTCTGTAATAGTACATCATTTGCATGGCTTTGGTATTGTATTGTACAGTGATACATAATGTCCGTTGGCTGAAATGGACATCGCCATCAGCTCCGTTAGGAGAGGACGACTTATTATTACAAGTAATACACACTCAAGGAACCGACGTGGGAATTTTGACCAACCCACGCTTGCGATCCTCGAATGGTGCACCGTACCGCCATCCGGTGCCTTTCCGCGACCGACCATCACGACCGACATCGTCTACGTTGACTTCCTTGAACCGGAATTCGTAGCGAGCCGTCGTGACTTTCTTGATCGAGCTTTGCTCACGCCTACGCTGCGCGAGGATCTTTTCTGCAACGGCATCCTCCTCAGCTTGGGTAGCCTCCTTGAACTTGTCCAAGCTAGCCTTCCGGGTCGCACCGTTGAGAACTTCACGCTCCATGACGATCAGCTCTGGTTGGGGCGAACGCGCATCGGCCGAGAGCATCTTCTCATGGAACGCCTTCGCGGCGTCCTCTCGAGTGAAATGTCGAGACTCGGACACTGGGAGGAAAAGTTGTTGCATAGTCAGGTTGTGGACGTGGACCTCGTTGATAGGCTCGTGTGCGTCGTTGTCCTCGCCCTCGTGGAAGGAGGTCTTGGGCAGCATCCTCATGATAGCCTTGGCGTAGGGGATGGCTAGTTTCTTGCCCTGTTACGATTGTCAGTGTGAGTGACACATCATAGCGTGTTTGTGTAATTGAGATGTGGTTGAGTATTGCCATCAGAAATTAAAACATATTTTTGATAACCATAGAATTTGTCTTATAGACTAATCGGTATTTTTTCATCATTGTAGGCGAAGGGGGAAGCAAGATGGACACTGGAGGAGTTGACTTACGTCCTGAACCCATTGCTTCTCGACCTCTTTCAGTCGGACAACGGCCGCCACTCTCCGGACATCCACGCCAATCTCTGCCGAGACAGCCTTGAGGGAATCACCGCGCTGAATCACCTTATTCCAGATGAGTTCGCGCGTGTGTTCGTCCAGCACAGGCTGACTGCGAAACAGAGGATTGTTCGGAAAGGGTTGGTCTTGAAAAGGCCCCAGGTAGTTGGGACCATTTCCGGGTTCAGCCAAGCTGCTGCCGGTGTTGGAGCTTAACCAGTCGTACATGCGCTGGCGACCCTTGCTCATCTTCTCACGGCATGGCGTCGAGGTGAATGTGCGGGCAAAGGGGGCTGCCCTTGAAAGCGAGACCGAGGCATCGAGACCGGCCAGCGGCAGCGATGGGCCGCGCACTCTGGGAGGCATGATCAGAAGAGCTTCAAAAGAGTTTGTTGTTTGTGGTTGGGGCCACGAGGTTTTATCTTGAATGCTGCAAATTTTCTGCCGTCAAGGGATAATGATCTTCCGGACCGTCGGCAAGCTCCGGCCAATCTCCGTAGAGACTCCCCTTCTGCCACAAGCTCTCCGCCCCACTCTGGATCGGGCTTCAATTTTACGTGCATCTGTTTGACTTCCATGGACTCTCTAGCACTAGCCTCACCAAGCAGTACTTTTCAGGGACAATGGTATATTTGTGACCTGACAGCAGTATCTACACTCGTCGGCAAGTGGTATTAATATAATTATGCAGTTCTTTGAACCGCTTCATTTCCGCCCCCTTGCTTGTCCCCCTCTTGCTGCCCTTCGTTATACTTGGCAACATTATCGTACATGAGTTTCTAGATATCAGGTTCGTGCTTGGAAGCCTCGCGATATACTGCCATGTGTATATCGTGCGGCCATCCATGGAAGGTTCCACTACCATTTTGTAGATCAATGCCTCTTCGCAAGCTGCCGAGTCCACATCCGCGAAGCAGAATCCAAGCCTTTGACATCGGGTTCCCAGTATAAAAGCAGTAACTAATCCGGAGTCTGGAAACGGCATGATGCAAAAAGTAAAGACCAAGAAATGAACCCGACCATGCCAAGCAAAAGCCAAGTATTGTAAGGCTTAGGCCATGGACGCCCGGATCTTCTTCTGTTTCGCCCTGGAAGCAGCCATCTTCTTGTTGCCTTCATTCTCATCAGCTTCATGGGAGAAATCCTTCCATTTTCGCCAGCCATCAAAATCTATGAGTGCTTGCATGCAGCCCCATTCCATGACCTTTCTTTCTAGCCAAACAAAGTTGACAGGCTATGTTATCGTCAGTATTGGTCGGCAGGTTTTCCGTGTGGGCTTGGCTTTGCCCAACGTACCTTGGTCAAGAAGTCGTTGCAGCCAGCTGCCAAAGCTTCGTGTCGATCGCTTTGGAGGGAACTGGCTGTCAGCGCTACAATGATGACGGGGCTCTTGAATAAGGAAGCATTGTCGAGGCGATCCTGCTCTTTCAGTTCGTCTGACTCCTCGGGAAAGTTGCTGGTGGGTGATTGTGAGAAGACTCCAATGGAGTTGACCTTTTCCAATCGCCTGATTTCTCTGGTGGCGTCTAGCCCATTCATTATAGGCAGCTGTATATCCATGAGCACTAGATGAAAACCACCGCTCCTCCACTTCTTGACAGCGTCTCGGCCGTTCATGGCCGTCTGCCAACGGACCTTCAGTCTCTTGACAAAGGCCTCCAAAAGCTTCAGGTTGATGGGATTGTCCTCAACTATGAGGACGCTAATAGGCGGGACACTGCCATTTAGCATGCCAGGTGGTAAGCTCGGATGTTCAGCATTCTTCTTCTTCTTAGGTCGACTGCTGGACGGCCGTGGCGACGTTAGCCTGGGCGGAGGCGTGGATGTTCTTGCTTGAGACGGTTCGATGGCGGGCGGGCTCGGTATCGAAGGAGCTGTTGGAGGCATGCCGGATGGGTCTGAGGAATTGGAATGAGTTCGTGAGCGAGACAATCGGGGATTGACATGTTGCGTACCATGGGTACCATGACCGACGGCGGCTGCTTTGAACCCCGTTACCCCGTTGGCTATGATCGTCGGCGACGACGTGTGCGTTCTCCCCAGCCGAGGGCGGTCGGGACGGTCCCGGTAGGCGCGAGACCTCGTGCCGCCGGGTGACGGGATTGGGGGGAGGTGACCGGTGCCCAATATGGCAATCGAGTGTTGACCTGGCCCATTAGTTTGCACTGGGATAGTAACCGGGAGATGGGGTGAGGGTACGCCGCCAACGTTAGGGAAGTAGCCCTCTGCATTCTCGGATGGCCGACCATCCTCGTTGTAATAGATGTTGGCAACGTGGGGCGCGTAGGGCTGAACGGGTCGGGGAGAAGCCTTGGGGCCGCGGCGAGGTATATCGATGATGAGGGCCTCGTCAACGTTCTGGCCGCCGGGGTAGTAGGCGTCCAAGGTGCGGCCCATGGGCTCCTCGGGGCCGAGCATGCGCTCCTTGTTCTGGTCGCGGGGAATGACGCGGATGTTGAGGTCGGGAGAGTCGAATGTCCTTCCGAGAGAATTGGCGTACTTGCGCAGGATCATGTCTCGCACGTCGTCGACCAGGTCGTCCTCGTTGACGGTGATGAGGGTGGGCGAAGCATGAGGACGCCTGACCCAAACTTTGCGGGTTACCATATCGGCTTCAATGGGGAGTACGGCGGCCTCGATACCACTCTCATTCGGGGGCGAAGTATGTAGCAAGGTCTGTATGAGGGTGGTTTGGCGATTGGAGAGAAGACTCTGGCGTCGGGGAGGCGCGGCAGGGCGAGATGAAAGCGAGGTGGGAGTTGGAAGGCCGGGGAGCAATGCAGCCCACGAGGATGCGCCTGGAGTTGCGCCTGGAGTCGCGGGAGGAACGGGGGTAAGGATCAGCGCGTTGTGCTGGTCGTCGCGAGGAGCGTCGTGATACTTGTCGTTGTCGCGAGTGGGGATGGGATCTTTGTCGGGCTTATGATCGTGGTCGATGGCATCCGGGTCCGATGGCAAAGGCGTTGGCAACGGCAACGGCGCGTCAACGGGAGACGGTATGGGAGAGGTCACGGGAGAGGTCGCGGGAGAGCGTTCGGCCGAGGAGTCTTCGTTGATGCTGTCGAGGTTGGTGAGTTGCGGATGGGTTGGCGACAATGGAGGCGCCTCGAGTGAAGGATGCGTGTGTAGTGGATGCCAACTTGAATGGGGATACAGGCTGGGATCGTCGTCGATGGGCGTGTCGCTAGCGGCGGTGGCAGCATCGAGGTGACCTATAGTGATCAGGGGCGCTGTAACCGGCAGCGGCAGCGCTGAAGACAGCTGGAGCCCCTGGAGCGGTACAGGGGGCGCCGTTTCGAGGTTGGTAGCGACAGTGGCAGCTGGAGCGGCATCGGTAACGGCAGTTTGTTGGTGGTGTTGGACTCCGGCAGCTGGAGCTCTCAAGCTGGAAGGGATCGACAGAGGGACTTGTTCTTGGTCTTGACGCTCTACACCTTCTTCACCTCGACCTCGATTGAGACTCAAGTCCACAGCAACGCCCCCGTGATGGTCGCCGTGGTGGTGGCTAGCCGTGTCGTCTCCGTCGCCATCGTTGCCGCCATCGCCGCCTTGCTGACTGGTTGCTTTCTGGCTGGGTGTCCTTTGGCTGCTAGCCGCCAGCGGCGTGCTGGTCCGCGTCTGGCTAACGGCGCGGAGCGACGACGAATGATGCCGCTCAGGCTCATGCTCATGCTCGTGCTCCTCGTGCTCGCGCTCGCGGTAGTGGCTTCTGATCGACGATGTGTCGGCAGCGCTGGGATTCGACGCCAGCGAGGGGGCCGTCGAGTGTCGACGCCTGGAGAACTTCGCCTTGAGACGGGAGGCAATGTCGGTGCCCATCTGCACGACCAGACGAGCCGCTGGCTCCGCGGGGGGCCAGCAGCAGAAGGCGACGGCTACCACGACGGGCTTTTAGTTTCTAGGACGGATGGTCGGTTGGGCGCTATCTTCCTCAACTCCCGAGCAATGTCGAGCGAGTGAGCGAGGCCGTCAGTGAGGATAGTATTGATTAGCGAAGTCGGTAGCGAGGATGTCGTCGAGCGCAAGCTTCGGGAGATGCTAAAGACGCTGGAAACGCTGAAAATGCCGGAGACGCTGGAGACGCTGCAGACGCCGGTAAAGATACAAACGACGACGAATAAGAAAAAACACGAGAGTGCGGACCCTTTCTCGTCCTGCTCGTCGAGGCTGTCGACATGATGTGCTGCTGTTGCTTGTAATTTTAAGCCCAGGCCCAACGCAGCGCAGCGCATCGAGATGCCCGCAGCAGAAGCTCACCCAAGCTCACCCAAACTCTACCGTTTTGTTAGCAGAGTTACAGTGCAGCTCGGTCAAGTGCAGGGGTCATCCATGTGTATTTAGTCTAGACGGGGATTTCTTTTAATTCTGCGGTATCAATTTCCCGTCTCTTCGAAGTACTAGTCGTGGGAATCCTACCGTATTGTACCATGTGCGTACAGTATACCCACAGCAAGGGTTTCCCACATGGATCTCTCGTCTCTCTTTCTCTTCCGACACTCTTTGTAGCCCTTCTCTCCTCATTAAACACTCCATTGACCAAATCCCCTACATCAACTGATCTTTACTAATACCGGGCACACGAGACTTCTCCCCATGTCGAAATATCATGCCGCAACCCATGGCTATCACCTGCCGCCTGGATACGGTAAGTACCTTTACCTTATTGATGCACCAGGGGGCACACCCCGGAGCCTTTAACCCGCATTCTACCATTCATGCCTTATACCTTATGCGTGTTCTTCCGAATTCTTTGGCTAGATTTCATCAATAACTAAAAGATTCGAGATTCTCCAAGAGGCTTCGCCCGTGAGCAGGCTACGGCAAACTTCATGTTAACTGCGTATCGTGACCATCTATACATCGTGACCATTTACACGATCGGTGTATCGACTTTACTAAAGGCGTCTATGAGCTATTTACACGCTGTACCCTTTCAGTGAGCTGATACACAGCGCGAACAAAGTGCTCTTTTTTATCTTTGATGGGATGTCGGCCGTTGGACTAATTTCGGCACGACTGTTGTGGCGTTTACACGGTCCACCGTTCACCGTCCCCATCACGGGCCGAGGCCCTTGGCTAATATACCTTGAATTATGACTGGGGTTTCTGTTGCGAAGACATAATAGTAAGCACATTTAACGGAGGAATCGAGAAGTATGTAGTAACTTCAAGAGTCGGCAATGTAGCTTAAATGCTGTTCCGCGTAGAAACAAGGACTTTTCATGAATCTGCGTGCTGCCGATGCCTCCGTGATATACACACCGTGCACACTGTGTACACTGTGTGTCCATCATGATATGGATGGAACCTAAAATCCATGACTCCAAAATCAACGTGACTTCCTCATCCTCATCCAACGTCCACAAGAAACAGTTGATATCTGATTCAAACAATCGGAAATTGGAAACCCCGTTATATAGCAGACCGACTCCGCTATCGCAATGCCTCACAGCGTATACGTCGAAGATGCAAGGTTCGAGAGACCGATGCCACGACGACCTTGTTCGCCGGGCCGCGCCGCAAGAATTCGCGTACAAAATCGTCGTCGCGAATACTTGGTAAGGCATACCTCGTATTTTGATAACCAAGAACATGAGTTTTCCGGTACATCTCTAGCTCTTATACACCAACTGTTCAATGCATTTCAACTTACGTTTTTCAAATCCTTCAGACCCAACCCTGTACGAACGCCTTGTGAAGAAGTTCCAGACCCCAGCGGAGCGGGATGCCGAAAGCAAACTGAAAGGCTATGGGCATATTCTAGAGGCTGATCTACGTCGAGGAGAGGCTAAGCTCGCCGACCTAGCAGAGTCGAACGGCAACGGATCCTCAGCTGAAGACTCGCCTAAACCGGAAACTGGTCTTGAGCTCACTTGGGAAAGCCCGGCTACAGATAAGGCGCAGGGTATGGAGTTTTGGCACGAATTTCTCCAAGAACGCTTCGTCAAAGGGCAAGATGAAGACTTTGACTACGGTTCGGTCGATGAGAACGAAGACCTAGACTCTCTACTAAGAGAGGACGCCGAGGAGGCTTGGTTCGACCAAGAAGAGCCCAGTTGGGTCGCCGAAACTGGCGCTGGAGAAAATGAAAACGCTATTACGGAGCTCGAGGTGCAGGGCGAAACGGGCGTCCAAGATTTCTAAGTCCCAGTCGCGCTGATTTCATCACATTTCGGAAGCGAAGCACGAAACCCGCAGGCGAGGCCATATCTTTTTTGTGACGGCGCCGAGAACCCAATGCGGAGATAGACGAAACACACCTTTTCAACGAATGGAGCGAAGAAATAACAACTATATCCAAGATCGGATCCGTCGGATTACGGTCAAATCTCTGCATGATGGTTTTTGACGACAGAAAGTGAGAAGTCACAGAATCATCTCACATCACGGAGGACATTGCAGTACCTGAGCTGAGCCTTTGCGACACCTGCGATGGATTCGAAGGTGGGAGCCATGCTCACATTTTCTGCCGGATGACCGCGCCGAGATGCCGCCTCTATCGAGTCACATCCCCGGCACCTCAAGAAACATTGCTTGATTTCTGAAACGACGAAGTCAACACTCCGACCTCATCGAGACACTAGGATAAACCGGGTAAATTGACCGCATCGAAGCCTGGATAAATCCGGGAACATCTGCGCATCCTCCCATCTTCCAATAACACGAGGGGCATCATCAGTCGATACTTGTATACTAGAAAAGTCATTTATGTATACCGACTCAGCCTTACCCTTCAGTCTTCGTCTCTTTAGCATTGCTCAATCATCCTTCGTCCCCTCACTGAATTAACTTACCGTCCTCAGTCCGATCTGTTAAAATGCCTCCCCTCATCAACACCACCTACACAGCCGATCCTTCAGCCCACGTCTTCAACGGGAAAGTTTACATTTACCCCTCTCACGACCGCGAAACCGACATCAAGTTCAACGACAATGGCGACCAATACGACATGGCCGACTACCACGTCTTCAGCGTAGATAGCCTAAACCCGCCCGGCGCTGTCACCGACCACGGCGTGGTACTAAGCGCGGAAGACATCCCCTGGGTATCCAAGCAACTCTGGGCCCCCGATGCCGCCGAGAAGAATGGAAAATACTACCTATACTTCCCTGCCCGCGACAAAGCCGGCATCTTCCGCATTGGCGTTGCCGTCGGTAACGAGCCCGAAGGCCCTTTCACGCCGGACCCAGAACCCATCACGGGCAGCTACAGCATTGACCCAGCGTGTTTCGTCGACGACGATGGCCAAGCGTATCTGTACTTCGGCGGTCTCTGGGGTGGCCAGCTTCAGTGCTACCAAAAGGGCAACGACAACTTCGACGCATCTTGGCAAGGTCCACAGGAAGTAAACGGCCAAGGCGTTCCAGCTCAAGGCCCACGCGTGGCCAGGCTCACAAACAACATGCACCAATTCGCCGACTCAGTACAGGAGATTACCATCCTCGCTCCAGAGACGGACCAGCCTCTATTGGGTGACGACCACGACAGACGCTTCTTCGAGGCGGCGTGGCTGCATAAGAAAGACGGGACGTACTACTTCTCGTATTCAACAGGTGATACGCATTTTCTGTGCTACGCAACGGGGAAGAACCCGCTTGGACCATTCACTTATGGAGGCCGAATCATGGAGCCTGTTCTCGGATGGACGACACATCATTCTATCGTTGAGTTTGAGGGGAAGACGTATCTTTTCTATCACGATTGTGAGTTGAGCAAAGGTGTGGACCATCTAAGGTCGGTGAAAGTGAAAGAGATCTTCTATGACGATGAAGGCGGGATTATCACTACGACGGCTGATTGAAGACTCGCATATATTACAACGAGGCGGGTGGAAAGTCGTCAATAACATCGATATCGAGCAAGCTCAAATGTTAGAACCAATATTTTCATTACTTCTTGGTGCACATTTTGATCCTAGACTATCCACCTATCGTACCCCATTCTCATGACTCGTTTATACATTTTTATCATTTCCCTTGCCAGTCTGCCCAACGAAACACCATACTTCCAATGGTTCTCGACATCATTCACTCGACGACACCAAGCCGCAGCTTGTCCAAGGCCTCCTCATACTTGGCCGGGCTATGGTCAACCAACATACTCGTCCCGAATCGTACCTCCCTAAAACGTGCCTCTACGTCCTTGACATACTTCAAAACGATACGCTGAGCCGGCCTACCAATGTTTTCTTCATCCTGCAAGAGGAACGCGTCTCGCCTCAACACCCGCTGGCTCTCGATAGCAAAGACCTCTCCTGGGGGCACCAGCTTTTGATTCGTCATGTCGATTCGCAGAGACTGCAATACAGAGTGTCCCCACTTTGACTGGTCCTCGGTGGTGGCTCTCGGTGCTTTACAGTACCACTTGTCTGCGAAACCGCCTTGTAGAGTTTGCCATATTCGCTGGCGAATGTCAGCCTTGGCCTGGTGCTGGTCGTTTTTGAGAGCTAAGGCGATGGCTTGAAAGTCATGCAGAACGCCCAACGAAAGATACGGGACGACGTCTTTCCCGTGCACGACACTGGTGATAAGACCTCGAGTCAACTTGCCCAGAGTTGTTGACATTGTTCCCGGTGGCCCATAGGCGTAGACGTGTATCGGGCGGCCTGAGGGCAGGCGAGACTGCGGAGGAACTTGACTGTATTGTTCTGTAGCCGTGACAAAGCCAGTCCCCGTAGGATTGGGTTCTGCAAGCATCACACCAAGAAGTGAGGTTACAGCACCTCCGAGGGAGTGACCACATAGGACAACGCCATAGTCGGGAAACTCGAGCAAGGCCTCTTTCAACGTAATCAGGACACGTCCGTCGCCGCCGTAGAGAAGTCTTTTTGCGGAAGCATGAACGCCCTTGTGGACATTATATCTCCGACCTCGCCAGGTTAGGAGATCATAATCACAGGTCATATCCGCCAAGACATCTTCGAATCCGAGAGTTCCACGACACGCAAGAACCACTGCCTTGGCGTCGTGATCAAGTGAGATGTAATGAACCAGAGGTACTCCCGTGCCAGTGGAACCGCTCGTATCTGAGCCGCCTTGGGGATCAACGAATGAGGCCAAGAGAATGCTGCCCGTGTCAGACTCGGTATGGTGAACGAAATGTCGGACATCGTTGTGTGTCCCATCCCAAGCTCGCAGGGCAGGCATTTCCTTGGAGATACCCATGAACTTCAAGAAGTTTGACCCGTACGAGGCAGAGGAGAATCGCATATACCTAGTTATGTTGCGAAGCATATGGGCTCTTGGGAAGATGCCGTCAACGACACCATCTCTCCGGAGGATATTAAGAGCATCGGTCGCACGATAGGCACTCTTCTTCTGGAAATACGATGACAGCACCAGCGATGTTTGCGAATCGTTCGAAGCCAGACTGTAGATGCTTGGAACATGGGATGTAACACGACGGTGTCCACGCGAGGGTGGTCGGCTTGATGCGTATGTGCATCTGTCAGCGTCGAGAGTTACTCCTGCCCAGGAGAAGCCAGGGGAAGGCGGCCGAAGGCCTCCGGCAGAGTGGACAGAGTACGTATCTGTCTGTGAGACGATGGAATCGCGACGTCTGTCGAGAACTGAGACGTAGTTGGATCGAGACGGGCTTCGAGGGTTCGGCATTGGGTCCTCGGCCGAGGTCGGTTTCTGTGGATTTGAAAGAAGCTCTGCCTTTGGCTTGCTAGGAGTAGATAATTTGGGGGTGCTCTGTGAGACAAGACGCGTCTTGCTTCCAACATCTTTCCAACTAGAGGGCGGTTTGCTGTCGACAGGTGCGGTGTCCTTATGCCAGATATTGGAAATGGATTGGCTTCCCTCCTTGAGAACTTGTTTGAAGCTCCCCTTCTTCTCGGCTCCTTTCAATAGACCCGGTGGATCAGACTTTCGCTTCTGCAGCGGTTTCCTAGGTGTTATTGGGCCCTGTCGCGGAACCTCCATCTTCTCCGTCCTACTTCGCGAGAAAACAGGGTCTAGTGGTGCACGTGGCTTTTTTTGGTTTGCCTCTCGTTCAGGTTTTTGTCTGGACATTGACGAAGGAGGTCGAGTTGTCGAAGAGCCTAGTCCAGGTTTGCTATTATTCTCATTCTGACTCGGGGGCCGCGGAGTAGTGGAAACACTTCGTGGTGAATCCCTCCTCAGCTTATCACTGGTGTTCTTGACGTTACTTCCAGGACTAGAGCTGGTAGGTAGCTTAGATACTGGACGTGTAGGTTTGAGAGGTGGTTGGGCTGTCTCCTTCGAGTCAAAGGTTTCAAGAGGAACTAGTTGGCTTAAAGGCTCGGAATCGGATAGCTCAAGTACAGCGGGTCGATCTTCGTCATCGCAGCTTCGGAACGACGTGCTGTCTAATTTGGTCCTCTTGAGCTTGTAGACGACTCGATAGGACCGATCTTGCTCGTCGTCCGTGTATGGTTGTGTGGATCCATCGCCCCTTGGGGGGTAGGCGATAGTTTCAATGATCTCTGCTCCGGCGGGCTTGGGAAGAGACATTGGGCCCGGCCCATGACGTCGATGGTGATAGTTTGAGTAGTAGACACCGAGTTTGAAATTGAAANCTGTCGTGTCGGGCGGCAGAGAATCGATTATTTGTTCATGAAGTTGGCGCAAGACAGCGTCTTCGTCGCTAGCATTGAGCCCGCTACGAATGCTACCAATTGATGGCTTCGATCTGACAACGCCACCGTTTCCATTTGGCGGCATCAGCAAATCCGGTGGTGCGTCCTGAATGGTTTCGAGTTGTTGCTCCTGTACGTCGATTCTTTCACCGTCGCTCAAAACAACCACGTCCCAGATGACCTCCTCGAATTCTTGGCGGCGCTTCTCTTCATCGGTATATCTCCAGCACCATCTCTGCACGTACGCCAGAGTGCATAAAGCGAGGGTGAGGTCCATAATGCCTACTTTGTCTGCTTGTAGTCCAGTGTCGGGGTCCCGAAACTCGCGGCGGATGAGCGTGATGATGCTAGCAATAGCTCGCGAAGAGTCCGTGGAGCCGAGCAGCTGGTCCAGAGCCGACAGAAGCATTTGCGAGGCCTCGGAAGCCATGGTGACGGTAGTGCTAGTGAAGTGAAAGCCGGCGGTTGTCCAGAAAACGACCTGGTTCATAGCACTGTGAAGATTCTCCAGACTGCGTTCCATGATAGTTTCAGCTTCGACGGTGGCAAGACTTCCTTGAGATCGCTCAATGTTGTCACGTCCTGCACGACTCAAGACCGTCTCGACCATGCTTCGGGCGAGCTCGAGGCTAGAGAGCGTTGTGATTCTGGCGGCTCCAAGGCCGTAGTAGCCAGCGGCCGAGCCGAGTCGGACGGCCAAACATGTTGAACGCGTGGCGAGACTCACGGCCTGGGCGACTGGAGCAGGGAGAAGCGTCGGGCCTGGTTGAGGTGACATGGCCTTGCCAACGGTTGTGATGATGTGGCTATCCATGGTGTTGTGGAAAATGTCGATAGCGAGCCTACCTTTTGAAAAGGAGGCCTAGCTTGATGGACAGGGCGTCGACAGCGGATGTGTACATGTTTGAAAGATCACATCGACGTGTGGTGGTGATAGAAGTCACAAGTAGCAGCAAGAGGGCTAGGCCAATGATACGCCGGGACGGCAAAGCAACAGTGGCAAAGGGCGGACGGCAATGGATAGGATTGGATGTCGTATTGTTGTTTTGTTTGGTTGGGAAGAGTTCCGTTACGTTGAAGCTGAGGACGCGTTGATGATGTGGTGGATGGATGGATGGATGGATGAGGCGGGCAGACAAATTGCATGTGATTGCCATCCATCTCTCCTCTCAATGCACGGGATGAATGACCCCCACCGACACTAACAAAGCACTCCCTTTTCCTACGCATTTTCGCCCATTCATGGCTTCATCAAGATGGATATGCTAGCTTTCAGCTGTCAAAACTGTCTCATTCACGGGAATTCTCGCGCATGGGGCTGTCTCAATCTGTTCAGTCCATCCATCCAATATCCACCCATGAATCCATCGCCCTTCGCTGATGACGAAACATGTACATGTATAGAGGTATTCGGCCTTCCCGAAACGGACTTCTCGTCAGGCAGCCTGACACGGCAGCATACAGCGTTCATTTGTTCACACGGGAGCTAAATTAGGCGCATGAAACCGAGGTTATAGTGCCGAGCTGAGGATAGATGTGGCAGGTGTGTCATGTAGATCTGCTTATGAACTGGATATTGATGCATCATGCCACCAGGGACTTTACTTTACCTTTCAAGTAATCGGGTTCCGAACACCGAGCGCATAAGACTCCCACAGCTATAATTTGGGCGACCGCCTTTGAAAATGGTGTTTCTTGTTCGCAGCTTGAGAAGCTGACAATCTCTGATTTGACACTATACCAATCTTACCACCATGTTTGACGACCTACATTCTTCATTGGCTCGTGTGCGTATCGCTGCTCTGCAGTCAACGTAAGTTTGGCTTGTCTTCCAACTTCTTCTTAACCCGCTCCACAGCCATCTGACTCCACGTGTGCTCTTTCCATTCAGTGTTCTCTCTCAAGAGCGTCGTTGTCCGCGTCAGGTTATCCGACGTCAGAGCAGTAAGGTCACACTAGTCAGCAGTCCCCGAGGAGCTTATCGGCTGGCGAAGAAACGGGTTGTGCTGGTCAGGCGAGAATGAACCAAGTCTCTCTTACCATGATCGCTGGCGATTCGAACTTCGAAGAAGTGATCAACGGCGAAACGTTGCTGGTCGAGGCGGTCGTTCCAGTGAGGACTAGCAAGTCAACCCAGAGATTTGGCCTGTGGTTGGTCTTGAGTATTAATTTATATGCGTTTGGTTATCTGTCTCTTCCTTCTTCTTCTTTTTCTTCTTGCTCACCATTGGATCTTGGACCATAGCCTCATCGACCCATCCACCCGCCGTCAACCACCAAGACATGCCCACTAACATAACCGCTTGCCCGACTCGCAAGATACACCGACGTCCCCTTGAAGTCGTCTGGCGATCCCCATTTCCCAGCTGGAATCCTCGAAGTGATACTCTCCAACCTCGCCGGGTTAGCCAAGAGCGCCTCGTTCATGTCCGTCTCGATATAACCCGGCGCAATAGCATTGATCGTGATGCCTTTGGACGTCCACTCGTTGGCAAAGCTCTTCGTCAGTTGACCCACAGCCCCCTTGGAGGCAGCGTAGGCTGGCACCGTTAGGCCGCCCTGAAAGGTGAGCAATGAGGCAAAGTTGATGATGCTTCCCTTGCGGCCGGTTACCGGTGAGGGCTCGAGGTTCAGCATGTGTGCTCCTACGTCTCGGCAGAGGGTGAAGACGGCGTTGAGGTTGACTTGCATGACCTGCGACGTTTTGTTAGAAATACTAAGCTTACAGAGCTCCTCGAAGTTACCTACCTCGTTGAAGTCCTTGTCGGGAAACTCCTCGCATGGATGCCGTTTTTGAATGCCCGCACAGTTGACTAGAATCTGGATTTTGTGGCCATCGGCAAGCACCTTGGGTACCAGAGCGGCAACGGACTCCTGATTTGATAGGTCGGCAGTGTAGACTAATGCTTTCCGGCCGAGGCTCTTGATCGCGTCCTTGGTTGCTGTTGCTGTGGTGTCTCGCTGGTTGGGTGTCAGCATACATGGATGCATTGTAATCGACGCGTGTAAGCGCAAGGGCGATATCATACCTGGACGAGGATGATGTCGGCGCCTGCTTCAGCGAGGCCAATGGCTACGGCTTGGCCAATACCACGGGTGCCGCCAGTCAGCAGCGCAGTTTGGCCCTCGAGGGAAAAGAAAGAGGATGACATTGAGTTGAGGTTGTCGTTTAGCTGTTGTGGTGGAGACTTGACCAAAGCTGGCTTCGATGATGAAAGAGGGATAGAAGTCGGGCAGAGATGGCCACGGTATGGATTCTACGGCTTAAGCTCGGCGTTGAAGATGACTTGGTTTCTAAGTTGTCGTCTCAAACTCGTGCTCATGACATGTCAAGTACTGCTAGTAGTCGTATGCAGCATGATGAAAGACCCATTGCATTGGTGAGATGCTCCAACCTCGGAGCCACCATCGGAGCTTCCATCCCAAGCATCGGAGACCAAGCCGAACCCCGCGGTGGGGTCCTCGATGCGGGACGGGTATACCGTATGAGGCTTCGGCGAGCCCCGTAAGTACAGTACATGACATTAATAAGTCTTGAGCAGATGAAAATCAAAGCAGAAAAGCTCCCCTTCTACACATCAAAGTGGTAGCTCGCGCAAGAGCCGGGGAGAATTCCCGTTTTGATCCTCAAGGGGCATTTGCTAGTCGGTATTGAGGGCGGGATTGAGCTTGCCAGTGGCGTTTCGAGGCATGACGGCGCTGGAGCCCGTAAGTTTGGGGGCGGGACTGCCTCGGAGGTCTTCTCGGTGTCTCCAGGGTAATCTTGATCACCAGTACAGTAGTTGAGATAATTGGGCTTTTCCGATACAAGGCTAGGATGTCGGATACTTCCAAGAAATCAATGTAGAGTACATCGAGCAGGCGGATCTGAGGCGTCAGGGGTCTTCGCGATTCGGCGTCTTCACCGTGTAAACGCATGCATGTACTTGAATCATATGGACACCACATGGAATGAAAGACTCTCATACTCCGCTGTCGTACATTTCCTTCTTGTCCTTCTCCAACAAATTCATATCCGCAGACCTTTCAAATTATTTAGTCAACATCTCCTTCACCTAATCTTTGAAGCGGATCACTTCCTTCGTAGCCCATCGATTCACCATACGAACGGCTCAGTTGCAAGCATGTCATCACAGCGCGTACAAGCATCTGTCCTACACGGCGAGAAAGACCTCCGCATCGTGAGTCAACAAGTGTACAGCTTCATCCTAGGTCACAGACTGACTCTCATACCAGCAAGACCGTGACCTCCCCTCACCAGCTAGCGATGAAGTCCAGGTCGCTGTTCAAGCAACCGGCCTTTGCGGCTCCGACCTCCACTACTTCAACCACTTCCGCAACGGCGACATCATCGTCCGCGAGCCCCTAACCCTCGGTCATGAGTCCGCCGGCACCGTCGTCGCCGTGGGCACCTCCGTTACCTCGCTGGTTCCCGGGGACCGCGTGGCCCTTGAGGTCGGCCTGCCGTGTGAAAATTGCGAGCTTTGCAAGGAGGGCCGCTACAACATCTGTCGCGGCATGAGTTTTCGCAGCTCGGCCAAGGCGAATCCGCATGCCCAGGGCACGCTGCAGGAAAGAATAAACCATCCTGCGCGCTGGTGTCACAAGTACGATCTTCCTCCCCGTGCGCGAGCTCCTAGAACAGGCGCTGACTTGAGATAGACTCCCGGACAACGTCTCCCTCGATCTAGGAGCCCTGGCCGAGCCGCTCTCCGTCGCAATGCACGCGCGGGATCGTGCAGCCCTTCCCGAAGGTGCCACCATCCTGGTCCTCGGTGCAGGCGCCGTAGGCCTCCTCGTAGCGGCAGTGAGCAAGGCGGCGAATGCGAAAGCCGTCATCATCGCCGATATCCAGAAGGACCGCGTGGATTTTGCCGTAAGCCACGGTTTCGCAGACGCGGGCGTCATGGTGCCTATGGCGCGGCCGCAGACCATCGACGACAAGCTCGCCTTTGCGCGAGAAGTTGCAGAGATGGTCAAGGAGACGCAGATTCGGGGTACGCCGGTTGGAGAGGTGTCGGCTGTGTATGAGTGCACAGGCGTTGAGACATGTGTACAAACAGCCATCTACGTAGGCGGAACCCCTGACATGAATTGCCATGAGAAGTTTATGAGATGGTCAACATGCTAACGATATTTCGATAGGCTACAAAACCAGGAGGCAAGGTCCTCATAATTGGAATGGGCACTCCTATTCTCACCTTGCCCATGTCAGCCGCTTCGCTGCGCGAGATCGACCTGGTGGGCGTTTTCAGATATGCGAACACGTACCGAGAGGTACTCGACTTATTGGCTAGCAAGCCTAAATCGATGCCCGATATTTCCGCACTCATAACTCAGCGCTTCAAGGGAATGGACAAGATTGAGGAAGCATTCAAGATGGCGGGCAAAATCAAGGATGACCAGGGAAACTTGGTGATTAAGGTTGTTGTAGACATGGATGTCGGGCAAAGCGCGGTCTAGTTTGTAGATGGATAACTACGGAAATAAATATGAGTAAAATATCCATGTTAAGTAACGGCACCTGCAATTTTTCACATGGAATATACCTGTAGTTGGTATGTGTATGACTCCGCAGTTGTCCGTTCAGTTTAGTGTAAAGAAGCGGCCTTGTTTGTAGACAAGTTTGACAGGCCGCCATAAACACGTCCTCATAATGAAGAATGTTTATTGTAGATTCCACAAACCATGTAATACTCTAGAAATACAGTGGTATTTTACTTTTTCGCCATCAACTACGACTTATCCGGGAACCCGAAATCTACACCAAAAGGCGGGTACACGTAACGCTTCAGCTCCCCTTTCTTTGTGAGATCGTCCGAATAGTCATTCAACAACTTTAGATCCTCCTCGTCCAACTCGACAATCTTCTTGTTGGCTGAGATGCGCTCAGGGGTCACGGACTTGGCGAGAACGGTAGTGCCTCGTGCGACTTGTATCAGATGTTAGCTGTAATCGTGTCGCGAGTTTGAGACAGGCTGTGACTGACCATGGTAACTTAGGAGGACAGTCGAGGCGCTCACACCCTTCTTCTCCGCAATCTTGACGACCGGTGCGGCGCTCATGAGGGGGCCGCCCGTGCTGCCTAGGGGGCTGTAGGCTACGATGTGAATGCCTTTTTCTCGGCACAGGTCGACGATTTCTTGCTGTGGTAGGCTGGGGTGGTTCTCGATCTGGTTGATGGCGGGGACGATGGTGGCGTGCGGGAGGAGCTCTTCGAGATATTTCTTGCTATACTGCAATTGTGAAGTAGACATTAGCTAGCATCCCGAAATTGAGATTTAGTAGCGACATTGAGCTTGTGACATACGTTGCTGACACCGACGCCCTTGGTCTTGCCAGTGGCCACAAGCTTCTCCATCTGCTTCCACCCATCGACATGGTTGTAGTCTCGGATGATGTCTCGCGATCCATCGGGAAGCTTGGGGAACTTGTCATCGTTTCCTGAGACGAGATGTTAGTTAAGCAAAGTCAATTGACGTATTGCGAAGATTTCCGAATTACCTTCGGGGTTCAGTAGAAGGGGCCAGTGCTGTAAACACAAAATCCTGATCAGCATCTGTTATGCAACATCACAAAACATCATGGACGCTCTACTCACCACCAAAAACATGTCGACATAATCAAGTCCCAGGCTCTTCAAGCTCTTATCCAGCCCCAACTCGACACGGGTGTTGTACGTAGCCCAGACCTTGGTCATGACAAAGATATCCTCTCGCTTGATTCCAGCGGCGAAGGCCTCCTTGAGCCCCTGGCCGACCTCGTCCTCATTGCCGTAGCAGTAGGCGCCGTCAACCAGCTTGTACCCGTCCTTGAGCGCAAAGGACACGGCGGCCTTGACCTCGCCAGGCGCGCTTTGCCAGGTGCCTACATTTGCACTTTGTGAGTTTCTCGTGTGGGTTTTGAGGTGTAGGTGTGAGTGTGACTGTGGGCGGAGGAGAACGTACCCAGTCCGACGGCGGGGATCTCCTGGCGAGTGTTGAGCTTGAAGGTAGTGGCGGCCATTTTGAAGTGCCTCCTGTGGGTGTTGTGATGTCGAGAAAGGGAGCTAAAGGGTAGAACCAGTCGATTTATTCGTAACGGAAAGCTCAAGGTTATGTTCATGTCATGGATCCAGATGGATTTGCCATGGATGGGCAGGCCCCCCATTATAAAGCTCCGACCTCAGTGTTGGGGGAGCTCCCTCGTAGCCCCTCCATCCATCCACTGTAACCCCCCCAAGTGTAGCGGGGCATCGCGCCCGCGGGGCAGCGACCGACGCATCTTGACCGGGGCGTGGACCGAGGCGGCGGTCATTTGTCTGTTCATGAGCTACTCTCTCGTTCTAGTGTAGATTCGTTCGATTCATGCTGTAGATCTCAGCGCGTGGGGGTAAAATTTCCTGGCTTCTTTACGAATATAGTACAACTCATAGTCAAGGACTGGAGCTCGGGGGATATCGCTGGCGTTTCGGGGTCGACTTGCACCGAGATCCATATCCGGGGTCGGCGAGAATCCCGGTCTGCCCCCAAACTTGCCAATGCCACGCATCACCCCCACCATCACTCAATCCTCGTGGATGGGCATTCGATAAAGCCACTAGACCTAGTGAACCAACCTTTCAGAGGTTCTTGTACTAATAATCAACGGTTCCTGTAAGATATATTCAGTCACTGCACACTACTGTTACGGTCGACATCCCCGTTGAAGCCACAGGACTCTATGTCTGTCTGTAAGCCAATCCATTAATGCATCTCATGCTCTATGCCGCCCCAGCTCCCGCGAGAAAGCCATACGTACCTACATATATACAAAAGAACAGGTGCCCGTCGGTGATATCCATCCATTACAAGCACAAGTGCCGTCCAACTCCTCCTCTATCCTTCACCCAGCCTATCCTGATACCAAAACCCAGAGCCTGCAAGATGCGAGTGTCAGTAATACGTCCCTTTTCAGACCGCTAGAAAGGTGTTGCAACTCACAAGAAGAAAATCATCAAGACGCCAAACATCTTGGCAATCAGCCACCGGTTGCTCGATACCCGTGACCAGTACTTGAGCAGCTCTCGTTGTGCTCCGTCCACGTTGTCTACCACGTCCTCCGTGTTGGCGTCAATTCGCTGGATCACCTCGCTCTGCTCCGATACCATGGTTGCCAGCTGCCCAAAAATACTTCCCAATTCGCTGATAGTCTTTTCGATGGCCTCGATGGCCTCCCCTCGCTGCTGAATATACGTGTTTTGGGGTTGCGCCTCTTCCATCATCAACAGTTGTTGGTCGCCGACTGGGTTGAGGGACAGAGTGTCCCCTCCCGGCGCAGGCGAGTTCCGGGCCGGGGTGCCGTATAGCGGGGATGCCGATTGCTGTATTTGCGGTTGTGCGTGCTGCGACACCGACGAGATGAAGTTCTCCGTTCTTGACCTCGACGCCTGGATGTTCTTCGTTCGCGCCTCGAGCACATCCTTGAAGTTGACCGACACATCCGTCAGCTTTCCCTGTAGTAGATATACGACATTCTTGTTGTGTTCGCCCTCCTGATCGGCTTTAGGATGTTGTTGCTTCGTCAGGTGTTGTAGAGCCCCGATCTGTTGATTTAGTGAAGACAGGTCCTGCTTGATGACGAATGTGAGCTCGTTGATTTCGACCGGCCTGTCGTCGAAAAGTGTCCGCCTCTTGGCCACTGTATCTGCGTCAGTTCTCTGTCTCCAACAAAGCTACTACAGAGAGAGGCGCTTACGTTGTGCTAGCTTTTCCAGCTTGCCCATGGTGGCTGAGATCCCCCTCCCAATCTCAGCCGCCTTCCTAGCAAAGTCGGATCTCCTGGGTCTGCTATTCTCCTCGGCCGCCGATTTTTGGGCATCTGTTAAGAGCGATCTTCGTTGTGAGCCGACCTTGGCCGAGGTTTGTCGCCGTTGAGCCTGGGCAAGAACAGACTTGAATTCGGCGGTCCGATCTTGAATGGATGCGACAGCCATGGCGAATGATGACACTGTGTGCGAGACCGGCGGCGGCCAGCGAGTTTTCGCTGAGAAGAACGGAGCGGATGGGGGATGAGAGGCGCAGGATGGGATACGACGGATCGGCTGATGCTTCTCGATGTTTTGACTTCGTATTACTTAGGGAGGGATCGGAATGAGATGCGCCACGCTGCGCGGTACAGGCTTAAGAACGACGAAGGCGATGGCGGCAGGGGCAAGGTAAATTCTTGCTGGGTCGGCAAAGAGCAGTTGGAAAGAAATGTACAGCGTAGGCGACTTGGCGATCTGGGGAACAAGGAGCGGTTGTGGAATAGACTTGGAAGGACAGGAAATGAGCGTTGTTCGCTGCTGGGCTCGAAAGGGGACTTGGGATCGCGGTTCTCAACGGCCAACCCGCCACGCTGGCTCGTCAGAATCGTCCCGAGGTATTCCCGGATTGTGGCTCGTGACACCCGTGGACGTCTTGCTGTGCCACGTTCCCCACGTTTTCCCCCTCCCCGTCTTCAACCGCCACGATTCTGTATCTAGATACCTTACATTGGATGTATCCACGATCCATCTCATCGCCAAACCCCATCTTGAGACCATCTTATGGCGGACCCGTGGTCCCTTTTGCTCCAGTCATGAAGGATACCGGTTTTATTTGGTCAGTCACCGCCGTCATTCATAAATTGGAATTATAGTCAAAACTATGACTTCTGGATGTCAATCTATGCCTTGTACAGCTTTCTACTACCAGTCCAAACTCCGCATTGGCACACGCGGCTCGGCTACATGGAAGCTTCAAGCTTGAAGCGGTTCCGTACATCAACGGAGCCGCGATATCATACGCGCCTTGATCAGTGTGGCGCCCATACCGCGAACAAATACATCCCATACGTAACTCGGGAAGCCGCCTAGACATGGCAGATAGACTCACACAGGGCGCTGACGAGTGTTCTAGATGAACGAGGTGCATCTAGTCACTTGGCCAAAGGTGTCTCCCCCGCACAAGAGTAAGCAGCGGTGCCTGAGAAGCCTGCCAAGACTGCGGAACCGCAAACAAAGTGCGGCAGGAAGAGCGTGTGGTGTACATTTGCGAAGAAATATCCCCAAAGGGAAGGGGTCGGAAGCACCATGTAGGTTCATAATAGCGGCATCTGGGGTACGGGGTAGAGCCATGAACTCGGCAGTCTACTTCCACGTCTCGGCTCCGCGTTTCGTCCGAAAGACGTGGCTCGTGATATCCATTTCTGGTTCGACAAGGCCACTAGGAGGGTATATTGGGTTTGCGAAGTCTTGCTATGCAGGCTAACAACCCACTGCTCGCAGAAGCCAGCTAAGGAATATATCCAGCTGCTGGTAGGACACAAGGTGGAGTGCAAAGGTTCTCTTTGCTAAAGGTGAAGATGGAACTGGACCAGCTAAATGGAAAGCAATCCCACGGTCTTCCATATGACCAACGACTGGGATAGACTCATTTCTCTCGCATCGACATAGGGTACCGCTACTACACTCGCACTTGTTTTTAGCTCTAAGGCCACAGCACAACTGAACTTGGCAGTACTTGTTAAGAAGTCTAATATATGAACATAAGTACTAGTCTGTAGCTTGGGACTCAAGTATAAGCCTGTGTTTTGTCATGATACTACAACATACAGAGAGTTGACTTTCAAACAAGTACTGTGCCGCATTGCTCAAACGGGGATGTAGCGTTACGCCGTCAAATCTCGTCTAGTTTCCTTCTCGCTCGATATAAAAGACGATGTAGAAGAAGACACCACTCGATCATACTCGCTGATCAATCGGTGATCATGGCGAGCAATACTAAGCTGCGGATCCGTGGTCATGTGTGAGTTCATTGGAACGTGCCTCCATTCACCCGTACGCTGTGGCGTGTTCTCTTGTGATTGGCATGTCGAGTTTTGGAACTCTCAAGGTTGACGCGTACCTAGCTGAAGCCCATTATTTTGTGATCATGGTGAGTATATATCTGACGGGTATACCCAGCTAAATGGGTACAACCAGCCACTTTCACAGCAGAGGCAGAAACTCGACCGACTTTGAATCTCCAAACCCTCCCCAACCATGGCTACCACCCCCAAGAAATACGGCGTCGTCCTCTACGAGGGCTTCCAACTCATCGATGTCTGTGGACCCGTTGACGTACTCAACGTGCTCACGAGCCATGTCGAAAGGATCTCGTTGTCCGTCATCGCGGAGACTCTTGAACCGACATCTACGTTCCCCAAGGTGTGGCCAGAAAAGATGGGCATGCCGCCCTTCACTACATCACAGCTTATGACGCCGACACACACCTTCAAGACAGCTCCACAGCTCGACGTGCTCATTATCCCCGGCGGCATGGGCTGCTTCGACCCAGATCCCGCGAACCCGGGACAACCCAACCCAGCCGTTGTGGACCCGATCGTCAAGTTCGCTCAGGAGCAGTACCCCGGCCTCCAGTATCTTGTCACGGTCTGCACTGGGTCCGGCATCGCGTCCCTCTCGGGGCTCCTCGATGGCAAGAACGCAACCACCTTCAAGAGCGCATGGCCAGTTATCCCGGCGTGGCGGCCGCAGGTAAACTGGATCCCGCGGGCACGGTGGGTGGTGGATGGCAATATATGGACTTCATCGGGAGTGTGCTCTGGAATTGATCTGATGTTTGGGTTTGTGAAGAGCATCCACGGAGAGAAGATAGCGCATGATATCGCGGTGTGGATGGAATATCAGAGACATGAAGATGCGGCTGTCGATCCGTTTGGTATTGATGGATAACTGCACATGTCTCATGAGCAGCAAAGTATTCTATACTGTTATTTTTTGATTACCGATTGAGTCGAGATTCTCCCAATTGAGGTTTACCAGCAGTGTAATTTGACTCGCACTGAAGCGATCGTGGCATGGCGAACGTGGAATTGACGTGAAAATAATGAGTCGCGACCTATTTATTATTAGTTTGAGTGGGAGCGCCAGCCTAAGATTTAGTTTGGACTGAAGATGCCCCAGAGTGGAACTGAGGCTGAGGCAATGACGGCATGGATGGATGGTTTCATCTCCTTTTTGTGGCTGTGCAGCTGATGGGTGGCTGCGTGGCCTCACATTGCATCATCCATGGAAGGCAGCATGAGCAGTAGGTGTGTCGCATCCGCTCTTGCTATACCTCGGCCTAAGATAGCCTACTCTCAATGTTCAATCAACCTTCAATTTATTCCGCGCATCTATCATCATACATAAGGTACGATAGAATGTATAAAGTACGAAAAGTCCATGGCAATTTGGAATGCACTTTATCAAGGCCCCAACTTCCTCATAGGTTAGGTTGTTACGTAGTACGAAAGAACCTTAGCTCTTATTGCTTAGTTCACCCGTGGTGATACGTTCACAGCCTAGTAGGGGTTGAGGGGGCGGCCTCAAGAGCTCCATCCACTGCACTGCAGCCAGCGGCCAGCGACCAGCGTCCCAGCATTGCACTATTAACCACTTCTGAAATTGATTAACGGTTGCGCAAGCTGGCCGTCCTCGACTCTTCGTACTTCGGTAATACCTGACAGTATTCTTGCTTGCTGAATCGCCGTGTGACGGACGGGCTGTGAGTGGGTGCGCCGATAAATTCCATCCTGGATTCCTTGGCCGCTGCACACCTGCCACATCACCTCCAGCTCCATCCACCCCACCCGCCTCCCAGCTTTGCCAGCTTACAGCCCTGGCTTCCAGCTGGAGGTCACCCGTAATAACTGAACAGCTGCTAGTAGCCCCGTAGACGCCTTCTCTTCTCCCCCCGAATCACCGCCTCCCGCAAAAGCAACCTAACCTTGACCTCGCCCGCTGGCCTCGTCTGCCGCCATCTCTTCAATCTCTCCTCGTCTACTCTTCTCGCATTCCCGCATTCTCGTCTTCGCGTCGCATCACTTCCGTTCCTGTGTTTTTCCCTGTATCAACTGTATCGTCTTCAGCCGCCTTCTTTGTCCTATCTCGCGCCTCGCGTCTCGCCTCCTTGATTCACAACGGCTGTATTCTACGCACCTTTTCGCACCGTCTTTGCAACCCGCAACCCCCAAATCGTCACCAGAGACTCGTGAGTCGAGCCGGTTCAACGGTATCGTTGCGAATCAGCGCCGACGCGCCATTTGTCTCTTCTTATCTATAGCAACAGCCCGGCAAACTATGTCCGGATAGTTGAGCAGACATCTTGCAAGACGCCATGGACGGCACATACAACAACCCTTTTGCGCATACGCAATCTCCACTGTAGCTACACCTGCTCTCATTATCTCTCTCGAAGTCCTTTTCTTACTGACGCGATACCCTTTGACAGGTCTCCGGACACTCCGACGACCGGAGCCTATCAAGTCAATGTTAATCGTAGCAAGACGAGAAAATGGGTCGAGGCTAAGGTCCAAAACTACGACGGCGACGATTGGGGAGATGAGGATTACGATGACGATGAACCCGACGAGCCTGCTCCTCCACCAGTTCCCCGCGTCACCACAGGCCTCCGCTCTGTCGGACAGCGACTTCCTTCCGAAACACAGAAACCGTCGGCGAGGTTAGTCGCCGCCGCTGCTTCGGGCTCCCGGAGCGCCAGCGGTCCTCCTTCGCTTCGTGTTCAGACCGAGCAGAATACCGCGAGCAACACCGCGAACAACACTGCGTTCAACACTGCAAGTAACACCACGAGCAACACTTCGAGCATTCCTGCGCCAGCCTCTTTTCCTCCTCAAGCGCCAGCTCCACTGGCAAAGAAGGCAGTTCCACCGACACAAGCACCAGCTGAGCAGATTGTATCGTCGACGGCTATTGATGCTGTCCGTGGCCATGACTCTGCGCCAAGTTTTACACCTTCAATAACAAGCCGTGATGAGTCGCCCCAGCCCGCCTCTGCCCGATTCCCGCCAAGAAAGAGCAGCACTGGACAACAGAACGCTCCTGATGGCTTCCAATCTGCCCAGATACATGGGACGAGCTCCTCTTCAGCGTCAGGCCACCATCCTCCAGCCGATCTAGCATCTTCTACGCCTGAGAGCTCTGCTTTCGAAAATCGCCCTGCCTCGGTTCAGCCAGCTGAGGTGTACCGACCCACGATCTCGGAAACAGACATGGACCGTAGATCGGCAGGCTCACCACAGCTGAGCGTATCTAACCTCTCTAGTAAGGCTAGTGATCGTTCAACGCCTTCACTGCAAGATCATAACCATCAAGCCCAAGCCGAGAGGACCGACTCTTCCGAGAACACCAAACGGCTGCCAACTACGCTCGATAGTATTGCCGAGAAGAGGAATGCATATGGCATAGAAAGGTTCGGCCAAGGGCCTGCAGGGCAGCCCGCCAGTCTTGACAACCAGCAGACTGTCGCTACATCTGCGGATTCGGGAATTGGTCAAAAAGGACTGCCTGGTTTTGATGCATACCCAGAGGAAGAGCGTAAGCGTCTCTCAGTCAGCCCAAAGTTACCGGACGTTGCGCGAATGTCCATGTTTGGCCCTGACTTGTTCTCCACAGCTACTAAAGACACATCAGATGCGCCCCCTGTTCCTGGTGCTTTTCCTACTTCTGCCGCCGTTTCACGCGAAAACCTCGCAACGGAGCTACCTGCGGCAACGTCAGATAACGCTTCTCTGTCAGCCCCGTCCGATGCGAGCTCTGGTATCAGCAAAGTTCCTCAAACCCGAGGTTTGCTTGGATCAACAGCGGCTGCAACTGGACGTTCGCCTTCTATTTCGGATGGCTCAGAGTCTCTTAGCTCGAAAGATGACATACATGCTGGTCACCGGCAAGGAACACCACGGCTGCACGGTGATGCGCAGAGTTCTATGGAGACACAATCACTCTCGGCTGCTAGTGAATCGCAGTCACAGCGGGACACGGTTTCTTTGATTTCGGATCGGAACGACGAACCATCTTCAATCCCCGACGCACCCGTGACGAGCCTGCTCAAAGGTGAAGCAATTCATCAGCAGTCCGTTTTGCTGCCTGCAACAGACTTGCCATCTATCATGCCGCTGCGAACACCAAGCCCCCAAAGCAAGGGAAGATTTGTGCCATCGGAAGACCAAGATGAGACTACCCGACCGCTTCCCAGTATAGAAACTCCCGACCGATCCCCGCCAGATATTACCCCCACGGAGCCGCTTCAGCCCCGAAGACTAGATCAGTCGCAGTCGGGATTTGACCCTCGGCCGTTTCAGAGGCAGGAGACCCTTAGCACTACCACATCGTCGCCAGACGAGGACCACGACACGTTGAGCGATGAAATCATGAGGTCTCTCAGCCCTGTTGGCAACTCCTCGACTTTGAACCCAATCGGAGACGACCCGAAGTCTTTAGCTCCCGGTAGTCGAGGCGATGTGCGAAACAGCAGCTACACTCTCAGTGATTATGACAATTATTGGGCGGATACTACGGAGAAACCACCTGTTCCCGACCCCGTGAAGCAGCCACCTACGCCAATAAGTCCATCGTACGGTCCTCCGGCTTCAAACACGCCTGCGCCAACAGCTCCAGCCTACGGTGCTCCGACATCGAATATGCCACCTGGAGGACCCTCCGATACTAAAGCTGAGGAGGCTGTAGAATCGGAGGCCGACCTTCGCCGACGGTTCTCCTGGGAGGCTGCATTTGACGATAACTCCAAGGCCCTCAGGGGCGAGCGACCCGCTAACGGAAACCCAAAAGACGGCGTTCCGACTATCAACACCACATCCCCACTTGGACAGTCTGATGGCCACTCTGATGCTCAATCGCCACGAGACTTCATCTCAGAGGCTACCAACCCTAGGATAGATGTTGGCAGGGCGCCAGATACACCGACCATCGTGGTCCCTCCCTCCAGCGGAATCTCGCATCAGGTCTCCAATGCTAGCACTGCTCAGCCACCGTCCCAACAATTGTCGATGCTGGAGCCTCCCTCTCCAGTTTCAGTAATGAGTGCAAACCACACCCTGCCAAGTACGGAAGAACGGCGGGTATCTCTAGCCGAGGAAAAGCAGCTGGCGCAAACTTCTTCGAATCCAGTGTCACCCACGCCACCACCAGAGGACCACCCCGCCTATGTCACATCTGCCTCTCCAGTATCGCCCTTGAGCCAGACGCATAGCAAATCATCGCAGGCACATGCCATGACTGTGCGCGAGATTATGAACATACCTAACCCTGCGGACAGGATTGCCCAGTATAATGAATCTCGAAGAGTGATCCTTTCAGAGGACTCGGGCCTGGCGAACTGGATTCAATCAATTAGGAACCAGCATCCTGAACACTCCATTGCAACGGAGTCCTTCAACGGAGCAGGTGGACACGGCTCTATCCAGAGCGTGAATATGCCCCCTTCTTCAGCGGGCTCACAGCCCCCATCGCAACAACCTTATTATCAACAGTATCTCAACGCCAGTTCACCTACGACTACGGTACCGGCTCCTGGAAGGCCACGACTAGGTGGAATACCACTATCATCACAAGCAGCCGGAAGCGCTTTCGGAAACTCTAGCAACCAGATTGGCACCAAGGGCAAGGTGTTTATGCATTCAGCGGGAAAGATGGGCAAGGGACTGCTGAGCAAGGGGAAGAGCAAATTGCGCGGAACCGGGGACAAGGTATTTCACTGACGCTTCTTTTTCTAGGACCTGTTTCGGCGGGCCCTTTTTCTTTCACATCGAGCAGGGCGGTTGCTGGGTTTTATGTCTCGATTCTTCATTGCGCGTTCGGGGGCGGGTGTTTCACTCTTGGCCTTATGACGAGATGGGGTGTATGATATAGGAATTCTACGACGCTTTTACCCCTTTCCCACTCCCACCAGGGGGCTGCCCATCCATTATATGCTTGTGATTGAGAAAGGTTATTAATATTTTCTTTGCTTCACAGGGCGAACCCATCCCTCCCCCGGTGCAGCCAAAGCTCAAGAACGAGAGGCGGACGTCGTGGAGCCTCGGTCTCAGTGCGAGATCCCGCACAGACATCCCCGCCGCACATTCCAACACGGAAATGATGGTCGCAAGTCCGCCGACGGCTCCGCCCCAGCTCCGGATGCCACAGCCAACTCGTATGATGCCCATCGGTGGCCTTGCGTCTCAGGCCCACCAACTGTCTAACCCATTGGCTTCTAATCCAGTGGGCCAACGGGCTGTCTCACTCGATACCCATGGATCTATGTATCAGGGCCCTCCTCGACAACTTCAGCAGGGTCTTGAGAATGGGCCATCTGCCTTTGTCGGTAAGGACCGTGAGGACGCTACTAAGTGGGAGATCCCCACGCCCGTAATCAGCAAGGACAACGCGCCCTGGGATCCCTTCAAGGATACCGCGCTGGCCGCCAGGAACTACGACTCTGACCCCGATGAGCAATCTGGTGTCAAGCTGGGAGACGAGCAACCTTCCAAGGTATCCAATGCAGCGGCGTTGGTTCCCAGCCCACGCACTTCAGATGAATGGGTCGTTGTTCCGCAACAGACGAGCGGCCAGATTCGAATGGTATCGCCTGAGCCGCCTCAAAACGAGCCGCCTCATAACATGCCGCTTCAGAATTTGCCGCCTCATAACATGCTGCCTCAGGACGAGCCATCTCATAAGATGCCGGTTCAGAACATGCCACCGTCTCAGGAGCCCGATAAGCCCTTGAGCAGTGGACCTGTCACGCAGTTTCACCGTCAACAAGAAGTAGACGGGCCTCAGCGCAATTCATCCTTCATTGGTTTGCCTCCGATAAGGAGGGGATCAACATTCGGCCTTACCTCGAAAGCCCCTCGGCCAGCCGCCGAGCGCTTCGGTCTCGATGATAATCTTGTAGAAGATGGGTCGAGTCAGTTCACTGAGGCTGAACTAAACGACAAAGGCACCGTATCAACAGCTACCGACTTGGCTTCCACTCGAGCCCAGGCATCGTCAAGTCATGACGCCGCTGGAATTGGCCATCAGGCGTCCGTGGGAATGCCAATGAACCAGCAAGCTCCTGCACAGATCATTCAACCACAGCAGCAGCCGCCTCGAATGCATCCGAACGGTCCCAATCCTTTGATCCAACACAACCAGCCATTTCCTTCGCCGCCAATGATGCAGCCCAACATGATAATTCCACCTTCAGGACCGTGGAAACTCGAAGAGAGCCACCTATCCGAGCCTTTGCATTCTGTAGCCAGAAACCGGGCAGGGACTGGTAGCTCACAGCAACTCTACCTCGACTATGATAAAGAAACTGGCGTAATGTTACCCGCTGCCCCGACTCCGCCAGCGCAGCCAGTGCAGCAGTCGCAGCAACAACGACAAAAGCCTCCTGAGGTGCCGCCTTCATCTACAAAACGATACCCTGAGCTGTTTTCCCGCTCACAGCAGGCGCAAGGCAATCCCTCGCGGTCTCGGAGCAACTCTTTCACAAATCAAGCAGTACCAGGACAACAGCCTCAAGGACGATTATCTGGCCAGTTCTTCCGAACTTCGACGAATGATCCAGATGCTAATAGCGGTGCCGATGAAAGAGGCCGATCAAGGAAGAGCGGCAGTTTCTTAAAAGATATTGGCAACCGCCTGAGAGGAACTTCCGGACGCCGGGGCTCGTTCAACGAAGCTAGGTCACAACAGATGGAGTCACAGCATGATCTACCAGGTGATGGGGCTTCTGTATCCGAGATTACAAACGAAGACGTCCAAGAGCGAAAGAAGAGGAGGGGGAGCTCGTTCTTTGGTCTCGTGGGACGGCCGTCGATGGATCGTCAACCCACACCAAGCAGGGATGCAGATGCCGCCCAAGGCTCTGTTCATCCGGATCACAATACAATGGGTCAGCCGCCTCAAGATCAGGTGCAGGCTGATCGAAGACCGTCGCTATTCGGTGCTGGACTTGGAGCCGCTGCAACTGGACACCTAAAGGCTAAACCCAGTGGCCTGACGCGTTCCTCTACCTCGAGCCTGCTCCATGATCAAGGTGGTTCTGGAAACACTACGGGCACTGCGAAGAAGAGATTCTCTGGCTTCGGTACCAAGTCTGGTGTTGCCGGAGTCTTCAGCCGTCATAATCATGAGCATGTCCAGAAGCCGGGCACTTCTCATTCTATAAGATCGTCAGTAAGTAATCAGGCGCTGGAACCGTCGAGTCTCATGGGCTCGCAAACCATGCAATCTCAAGGAATCGCGAGGAGCAGTACGGCTGGGCCTTATGGACCAACTCAGACTCAGTCAGGCATGCCAGGAGCCGACAACCCAGCGCCTCGCAAGAGACGTGGATCTGCCGCAGGATTCTTGTCCGGATTCTTGGGCAGCTCTAAGCCTAAAGATCAACCCCCATCCGAGCCAGTGACAAATCCTTCAGGTCAATCGCCCATGTTACGCCGGATGACAGGCAGCTCATCGTTATTGGACTTGCAGCCCCAGCTTTCCAATGACCGGCCATCCTCAGGGGGTCGTGCAGTTGTTGATCCTGCCCCTCCTCCCCGGCTTTCGATGGAACACACACAGGGACCCGTACCCCATGGGAACCTATCTCCCCAGGTGATGATGCAACAACCTCGCCCATCACCTTTGGGACAGAGCCCACCGATGACACCAACTAAGTCTCGAGCAATCTCAGGTTCTCATGCCTCACCCCTGGTCTCTGCGCATGTCGGGAGATCTCCGCAGGATACTGGCCACATCAGGACCGTTTCGCGACCAGATGCAGAATCTCCAGGACGTCTGCACCACTCTCCACATACGCAACGTCATGCCTCATCACATTCGATAGACACTGCGGTTGAGGCCAGGCCCGAAGCCGAGGAATTTCGGGGGCTCGGTACGGTTTCGCCTGATAACTTTCACAAGGCTGAAGTAAGAGCTGGCAAAGGCCGGGCGGAAAGCGTCAACCAAGAAGCTTTGCCCCTGTCCCCGATATCCCGTGCGTCAATTTCGATGGAAGGGCCTCCGTCGTTGGCCTCTTCAACTAGAGGTCAAAGCCCCCGTCGTAGTTCAGCAGCTACGCCGCTGAACGGTCATGTCAGCAAAGACATTTCCCAGCCTGGATCCCCGGCACTATCGAAGGGACCGCATACACCACCGATAACGCAGCAGCAAGCACTCGCATCGCGAACGGCAGCTCCCCAGCAGCAAGCTCCATCTTTCCAACATCGACAACAAGGAAATCCTCAGTTTACTCCTCAAATGTACCCGGAAGGCCTACAGAGCTCGTACTTCCGAGTACAGCACCCAACTGGACAACAAGCAGGAGGACAGCAGCAGATGCCAGGTAGCTATCCTGTTTCTAGTCGATCCACTCAAGCTTCCCCGAACCTCTCACGGCCTTCAATGCAGATGATGCACTCTGTAGGGTCTGAAGTACCGCAACAGAACAACATGCAGCCTCCTGGACATGCCTCTGCCGCTGTTACTGGACCACCTCGACAAGACAGCCCCGGATTTAAATGGAAGGGCCTGAGGAATCGAATGTCGGGACAAGCTGTGCAAAAGACACCACAGAACCAAAGCAGACCCGAAGCTGCTGAGAAGCCTTCGGCAAGTAAACTGCTCGGGGCTTTTAAACGAAGTTCCAAGCAGCAGGATCCTCGGCAAGGACAGCCACAGGGACAACCGCAGGGACAACCACTGGGACAACACCCAATGGGCTTGATGCAACCGCCACATGGGGCCCAGCAATGGCAACAAGGACAACAACCTGGTCAACCGATGTACCATCAGATGGGACAGCCGGCACCTATGCAGTATCAAGCACATCCAGGGCAATCACCACAGCTGGGAAGTCCGCCGATGGGCAGTCCGCCTATGGGGCAGTATCCGTTTCAGACGGCTGCTCGGTCTCCTAACTCTGGGTCTCCTAACCTTGCCATGGGCCCGCCTGCGTTCGCGCAAGGACATGGCCAAGGGCACCCTGTATTCGATCCTCGCCAACCGGGTATGGATACTCGGCAAGCACCTCGTGGTCTGCAGGAGCAGCAGAACCAGCATCATCAGCAACAGCAAAACCATCAGCAGCAGCCTCAACCTCAACCTCAGCCTCAGCAGCAGCAGCCGTACCAACAACAGCACCAACAACAGCCCCAGCAACAGCCCCAGCAACAGCAACAGCACCATCATTTGCAGCAGAAGCAACTACCGCCGACGCCGCAGCAGCAGCAACAACGACAGCAGCAACCTACGCCAGCTCGCGGGGAACAGCAGTACGATCATGTTCCTATTCCTCAGGGTTACAGTGCTGTGCACGGCGAGGGACGCGTTGTGCCGACTCCATACAATGTAGGGAGAACGCTTCACCAAGGGCAAGTTCCCCAGCATATGACCGTAAACCAACATATGTATCCTCAGCAGCAGCAGCCGCAGATGCAAATGCAGCCACAGCCCCATGGCCAAGGGGGACTTCTAAGGCAAGCATCGTCTCCGCCGATGGTTACCCACGGTCTGCTACAAACCCAGCAAATCTCCCCGCCTGGCGACCGTCGTGTCAGTGATGGAGCGGCATACAGATCGAACAGGATAGGCCACGAAGCAAACCTTAGAACGGCTCCAGAAGATACTCCCGTTGACGCCAGTCAACGCTCCCAGCCCCATACCCCTCGTTTGGCGAGCAATGAAACCCACGACGGTGGTAATATTATCAGGAGTCCAAAATTTGCTTCGAATCAACCCCAAGACAAAGCAGCTCTCAGAACGAGAGAGACGTCACCGGCTCAACAAGTTCAAATACTTCCAGGGCTGAGCCAGCAGAGCTTGGACACGCCCAAGCCTCCTGCCAGTGATACTAGCCAAGATACGAGGAGTGTTGGGGTCGCGATAGCATCCCAGGAGCCAGCGACCTCTGGGACAAGTGTGCTTAAGGTACAGAGCGAGCATGAGGTCGAGAAACATGAGACCGGGACTATGCCGCCCAGTCGGCTACTGGCAGAGGAAAGGCAGGCAGGCCCACCAGCGCCCAATGCAACCTTAGATGGAGGCTCCAAGTCTACGATGGGCGAGAAGCCAGTGTTGCATATTGACTTGGGCACGAACAACAGCAAGGCCAAGGGAAGGGAGACAACGGAGGTTGAGAAGACGGAAGCAAGACCAGAATTGACAAGAGACAAGACTGGAAATAGCCAGGCGCAATCGGAAGATTCAACAAGGCTGTCACCGGAGCCGAAGGAAGGGGTAGCGGTTCGAAGCCCGGCACAGCCAGAAGACGCTGTGGCCGAGCTCGACAATACCGAGGACGAACACGCAAGAAAGCGGCGGTTGGAGTCTCAAGAGGGTTTGATTCACTACGATCCCAATGAGGACTCAGATGGAGAGGTGCCGCCGCAAATGAGCGCAACCAGCTACCCAGGACAAGAATGGAATCCGTACGGGGTGCCAGAATTTGGAGATTACGAGTGAGTGAGAGAGAGAGAGAGAGAGAGATGGAGTAATGCCTTTTGAAGACTAGTTGTTTTTTCCATATCTTGGATATATTTTGTTTGAAGCGTGTTTGGTTGGGCTCTGTATAGTTCTTGTCAACTACATACTCCTCGTTAGGGAGAGCTTTTCAGTCACCACCTAAATAGTAGGAAACATTCCTCTCTACCATATGATATATACGAAACACATAGAAACAGCGAGATTTATCTTATCTACATACATTCAAGTTACTTGGACCCCGCCCTAATTGACCAGCATCTACGCTTACTTGTCCAAGCTTTACGAGCAACGATATGGTGATAGGCACTGAACAGGCCATGAGTGTAACATGATGACACCGATCACAGGGGCAGCACATGCTGTGAACTGGAGGATGTTTAGGGTTCAAGGTTTCATGGCATAAGATTTCGTCACGTGGGACAAAGTCGCAGAGGACTCACATCGTGCTTTCGGAACAGGCCATGCATGGACCGAGACTGGATCAGATGAGGTACGTCACGTTATTATCAGATCAAGGTGAATTCCGCGCTTGACGATAAAATGGCACGGGGGGAAGTGAGCCGAGGGACCGTGCTTACGATACCCACATGTCATTTTTGGTGATGCCGTTCGGCTAGAGTTTCCCAGTTAATTGGTCGCTGTGAGTTTATCTAGGAAAATTCCAATATTCTACCTTTATTCTTTTGAGTTATGTCCAATCCATACATAACTCACGAAAGGAACCCGATCTTAGTGGAACGCAAATGTCTCTTTATACGTCAACGTAACAACCCACTTTGTTGATGACCTACGAGCCCAGTTTGTTATACATCAGAGAGAGAAAGCCCGAGAGCAACGAAAAAGGACACCAGTGAAGAACCAGTGGACGCCCCAAATACACCATCAGCCAGTCGCCAAGCATTACTACTGTTAGGTAATTACCTTAGTCTAGGCTTCGCCCTAGCCCCTTTTTCCCGTTGGCCAATTAAAAGTGCAGGCCGCCGATTGGTGAAGCAAGGCACGCAAAGGCACGCAAGCACAAGCAAGGCACGCGCTTTGGACGACAGACGACGGACGATTTAGCGCCAACGACCGACTTGTCCAATCCTCGTGGAGTCGTGGCTGAAGACGCAGGGATTGGAGTTGATCATTGATACCAGGGCCGGGGTTATAAGCCCAGCTTTGCCAGGGTTACCATAGTACAGCCAGGATCAACTCAGCAGCCAGGGTAAACAGCTAGGATAAACAGCCAGGGTTAACAGTCAGGGAAGCCACGACCGGGTCTCGACTTCCCGACCTCCCGTCATCGACTACTGGGGTTTGCTGGGCAGCAGAGAGATATGAGGGAAGGCGCAGTCAGTCTTGTCCCTGCTTCTTTGCTCTTGCTGTTGCTCTTACTCTTACTCTTTGCCCTCGCGCTACTCGCCGTTCCTGCCAATTTGGAACTTCAGCAGGGCCCGGCCCTTTGCAAACTGCTAGCCTTCTTTAGTCCTCCTCCTCCTCCTCCAAATCTTAGCTTAGGATTGGTTCCTCAACACCAACAGAGAGAGACGTTCACGCCTCACGACATCATCGACCGGTGACGCCAAAGCCGACGCCGACGGTCAAAGGCCTCCAAAAGCAGACCAAGGCAGCGCCCCGCGTGGCCTCCATATTAGCCCCCCAGCGTCGTACTGTAGCGACCGCCAGTGCCCAACAGCGCCCAGCGCCATCGCCCACGGCGCCATCGTTCGCCCTACTCACCCTCACCCTCGCCCTCGCCGTTGCAAGCCAGCAGCGTTCTCGGGCCCGTCAGCCGCCAATCTCCCAGCGTCTGCGTCACTCACTCCCTTCCTTTGCTTCCCGCCGCTGCGCCTTGGTTGCTTGGTTTGGGCTACTGGTGTACTTCGTACCCGCTGGTGTACCCGCTGGCGAACAACCCGAACCCGCTGTGCCTGGACCATTTCACAGCCGTTGCTGTTGCTGTTCCACGCCAGCCCCGGCCTCAGCGGTCATCCTCCTTCGTCTCACGTCTCACCCTCCCTTGCTCGTTCTCCATCGCTCCATCGCCCTCCCTCCGGAGCTCCTCTGAGCCTCTTACTGGCTCCTTGCTGCTTGTCGCCAAACAACAGGGCTCCGCACCTCCATCGAGACATCCACCGAGACCTCCACCACCATCTCTATCTTCAGCTACATCCGCATTCGCATCCGCATCCGCAGCCGTAGCTGCATCCTTACCTCTCAAGTCACGTCACGTCTCGTCGCTTCAACTTTGACTCTTCATCAATACACTCTCTACTTGTTGTCGAGGTGAGAAAGACGACGACAATAAACCATGGATTCGTAAGTGTCCCAATCCTTTCGCCTCCCTTCCGTTGTTACTAGTAGTGTTTCGCATCCAGCAGTATTCATGATTCAGCGCGCCACCCGCCCCCTCCGACAACCGTCGCTAACCCCAAACTCTCTTTCCGCAGATTCATTACCATGGCCGGCACAGGCTGGAATCAGTCGAGAGCTCAGTCTCCCTCTTCAACATCACGATCTCGTCCGCTCGGCCACTTTCGCTCCCTCTCCTCCATGTCCGCCGGCCCCAATCACCGGCCGAGAACGCCCTCGCTCACCCCAACACACACGCCGACCAAGTCTCCCTCGACATCTCATCTAGCCACCACCAGTTCAATCACCCCTTTCAATGTCAGCGATGAGATGACCACCCTGCCCGACCCCCGAAGCCGTGCTATGAGCCCCGCCGACGATTCCGGTGTCGCGACCCCGACCCATCATCCCGACCTGAACGATGAGGTTGCCGCCTTGAGCACGAAGCTCATCAACGCAATCAATCACCAGACTTTCCTCGACGACTCTCTATCCGCCTCTCGACATGAGCTCGAGACGGCGCGCGACCGTATCCGGAACCTCGAAGCCCAGAATGCCTCCCATCGCGAGATGCTTACTGGCGATGTCTGGGTTCGCAAGCACACTGTCGAGGCCGACAAGAAACTACTGCTTGCCCGCATAGCAGAGGAAAAGGCGAAAAGATATGACGTGGAAAGGGAGAAGAAGAAGATTGAGCAGGAGCTCGAGAACCTGACAACTGCTCTGTTTGAAGAGGCAAACCACATGGTGATTGCTGCCAAGGAGGAGGCCAAGGCAGACCACGACGCCTTGCAACGGAAGAATGACCAACTCAAAGCCCAACTGGTCGATTCCGAGGGTCTACTCAAAACGCAGCAGGAGCAGCTATCACAGCTGAAGCAAGTCATGGAACACATGGCTGCCGAACAAGAAGACCAGGCCAACACTACCGCCCCCTCTTCACCCGGATTCGCCAAGTCGGATTCGAGAGACGACGACCGGCCTTCGACTGACGCTCCTGCAACGCCACTCTGGAGCTCTACCCCAGAACCCTCTCACCCCACAAGCTTCACTCACCTAATACAACCCGTTCTTCGTACAGATCTTACCTCCTACGACGATTTCACCATTTTGGCTCGCCTCTCCCGAAAGCGCGCCAATAGCCGTGTCTCTTCTGGGTCCATGGGATTTTCCAATTCTTTGTCCCTTAGCCTCGGCGGTTCGACCTCGAGTGCGCATCCCTCCAACGCCTCCACCACTTCTCTTGCCACATCCGCTGCCAACACCAGCAGCGCTCCACAGTCTCCCAATACACCCGCTTCGGCTTTCAGCGTCAACTCGAGTGCTTCGACTGTCCCCATTCCAAATCTCAAGGATACCAGGTTCTACAAGCGCGTTCTGGCCGAAGACATTGATCCCACTCTGCGCTTGGACACAGCCCCCGGTTTGTCTTGGCTAGCTCGTCGGACAGTACTCGGGTCCATGGTGGAGGGGACTTTGGTGGTTGAGCCTGTTCCCGCAACGAGTACGGGGTTCATGGCTTTGACAAAACCCCAGTTTTATCCGTGCTCCTTGTGTGGAGAGTCTCGCAAAGATGCTGCCTACCTACGGAATCATCGTTTCCGTACCAGCGAGGCCGACTCCGCTCAACGATATCCGCTCTGCAAGTACTGCCTCACCCGGGTCCGTTCGACTTGCGACTTCCTGGGATTTCTGCGCATGGTCAGGGACGGACACTGGCGAGCTGACGATGAAAATCACGAGAAGGTCGCTTGGGAAGAGAGTGTACGGTTGAGAGATCAAATGTTCTGGTCCCGAATCGGTGGGGGCGTGATTCCCCTCATCCATAATGGGCTTTCGATGGATATGGACAAGAGCGCAAGGAACAGCCACGAAGATAACGAAATTCCCGAGGACGCGGTCGTTGTTAAAGACGTATCAAATGTCAGAGAAGCGTCTCCAGTGGATCTCTCTAGGATACCTCGCGAGAGGAAGGCCAAAGGCTCGATAGAGGAACCTCACACTCCTCCAGAACAGACCGAGGGGGGCGTTGATATTACGTTTCGCAACTCCACCCAATCCCTCGACGTTAAGAGCATATCTTCCGACGACACGAAGCGATTATCAATAACGATCCCTTCGACGGAGCAACCAGTTTAGACCACGAGACGACCCCACGTACGGGTCGATTTTTTTCTCTAAACCTTAATGTATATTCAATGTATAATAGTTGGGGCCTCGGGTTACGAAGGCGCGGGATGCTGGGTTTTGGGCTGGACCATTTGTGAGGTTCCTCGAGCGGATGGGAAGAGGAGGGAACTTGATACACATAGGAACGACAATGACGGGGTTTTGGGGTGTTTCTTCTCGACGACGGCGTATGGCGTTTCTTGGGCTACGCATTCGGTGTCGGTTGGCTTTCATGACGTTCGCCGTTACTTTGCAGGGCGTCACGCTTGGATCGCTCTTTTAGATGACGACGGCGCTACGATGGATGCGCATTAGTAGTAGTACTTTAATAGATATGATACCAGACAGGCATTTATCGAGTCGCATATTGGTATCGACGTATGCATGAGACGTGTCTTTGTATGTCAGGGCAGTTCTTCTCAGCTCATCCCAGTCTACCTGTCATCTTTCCTTTCTCAATGCATCCAAGCGCCCATGTTGAACTTCAAAAAGACTTTATTAGATAGGAAAAGCACATCGTACGTAGAGCTCACTCCAAAATGACACGACATGCCCCCAAACTGTTTACATATGAGAAGACGCTCGAGGTGGCCGTGATACCGACATCGCCCTCATCCCCGTTCCGTGTTTTTATTTTTCCATAGACCGACTCCCTCGTTGATAACCATCCCAGCGCACGTCGTCATCCCGATATGATTACATGGTATTACATGAGACGTGGAAAGACACCCCTCGAGGCTCTGCAAGCTGTTAGTCTGTAGAAATGAATTCTACTCTACAGCTCCTCATGGACTGTGGCGTCCTGAGCATCGCTCGCGGGCTTGGGCTTGGCCTCTTCGGCCTCTTTCTCGCCGTCTTGACTGGCCGCGGCGTCCTGGGGAGCCGAGTCTTCGCCCTTGACAGCCTCGCTGTTGAGACCTTCAACGTCAGGGTGAGGCGGGGCAACGCCAGCAATATCCTCTGGCCAGCCGCCAACGGGCTCCTCCAGTTCGTTGCCTTGATCGTCGACGACGCGTGTCCGAGTCTCGTACTTGGTCTTGAACTCGACCTTGCCCTCCAGGGACTTCACCTGCTCGGGGTTCAAGAGGTTACCGTCCTGGTCTCGGTACTCGACCTTCTCCTCCTTCGCAATGATGCGGGGCTCTGCCGGCGGCGGTGCTCCCGAAATATCGGGCTCACCGGCGGGTGCGTTCTGGTTGGGCACGATGCTCTTGGCCGTGGTGGGAACGACGGAACCGCTTACAGCAGGGATGTCGCTGGTGTACTTGTCGTACTAGAGGAAGGCCATGTTAGTCAAGGGTTGGTCTTATGAGACATTGCCATGGCATACGTCAGGTAGCGAGTCCGTCCACAGCACTGAGGTTGCCGTGTCGGATCTGTCGCTCACCCGCGCTGCGGCATCTTCCTGTCGGGGATGACCTCGGAGGGACTTACGCTATCGTAGAAGGTGTTGCAGTCAAAGTCCCAAGAGGTGAAGAGCTTCACTCGGTTGCACTCGCTCTTGGTCCACGAGCTGCCGTAGGCCAGAGGAGAGAACAGGGAAAATACGGATGCAGAGAGAACGAGGAAAGAGACGGTAGCTATTCGGTTGATAATGGGGCTGTCGCGAACTCCAATGCCGGGAACACGAGCAGTGAGATAGTCGAAGACTTGGCAGAAGGCGATGATGGCAAAGTACAGTGCCGGGAAGTAGTGGTGAAGGAAGAGCTGACGCTGCATCAGGTAGAAGGGAAAGTAGTGTAGGGCCCAGCCGAGAACAGAGGTGCCGATCTCGTAGTCGAAGCGCTTGAAGGTGGTGCTGGAATAGTCGTTACAGCTTCGCTGCCAGCGGAGGACGGCAATGGCCTTGAACACGACCCAGATGGCAACAGCCACTGACGACGACCACCAGACGATGGGGTTGCCGAGGAGGTAGACCTGGGTGTGGTTCTTACCCCAGAAGTTGATGCCTCGGCGAAGGACCGGCCACGACTCGGGACGAGAGTCCCAGGCGTGAGACTCGGTGAGACCAGCGTTGGTCCTCCACATGACCTTCTGGAGCTCCCAGAACTTTCCAAAGAAGTTGGGACGGCGGTAGTTGACCTTCTCGACCTCGTCTCCCAGCTGAGGGTGCTCGTTGTATTCGATATACCACAAACTGTTGGGCTGAGTGCCTTGACGAGCGCAGGTAACCTCCTGCTGCTCCGAAGCCCAATCGGGAAGCTTAACCTTGTGTGAGAAGAGAGCACAGCCAGTCATGATGTGAACAAGGCGGAACTTGGTCTCGATGGTGCGGACACGGTCCTTGGCGAGGGCACCGTGGGACTGCTTCTTGACAATCTCGATGCGGAACATGTCATTGGCATCTCCCTCGAAACCCTCGTAGCCGTAGGCCGAGACTTCGTTCTGCCATTCAGCCTCGGTAATCGGGGGGCGGACATCGTGAGAATGCAGACGGCGATGGGTCGGGCGGTGGAAGAGTCGGACAACCGATTTATCCACAAGGAACTGAGGCTCGGGAAGTGCATCCCAGGCGTATGTGCCGTTAATGGGCAGGCCATCGACTCCAAGGGGCTGAGTCTGGTTCTCGAGAAGCCAAATATTGTTGTCGTCCTTGTGGGGGTACAGAGTGATCTGCTGCTGCTTGCTACCGGTGGGGTACATGAGAGGGTGAGAATGGAGGTATCCGCCCTGAGTGTTGACGTGGCGAATGGTGACTCGACTTCCCATGACAACGTCGGCGGCGACATCCTTCATGCCCTTGCTGTTAAGAGTGGCCTGGAACTCGGAGCTCATGAAACCGTCGCCATCACCGGGGTTGTTAAGAATGGCGAAGTGAATGGCGAACATGGCCAGATAGAAGGTAACGGGAATGACCACAAGGCAGAAGACGCGAGCCATGAAATGCTTAGCCCAAAGTCGCTGTATGGAGTTAGCTGGTGGCCGTCATAGGGGTTGAGGCTAGACATACCATGGTGACGTTCTTGGTATCGCCAAGGAGAACCCAGAGCTGGACCAGAGTCAAGGCACCAACCCAGGCAATGGTGAAAAGGCCAACCCATTTGATGCTGACGGTAATTCCCAGGCCAAGACCAGTGAGAGCGAGCCAGAACCACCATCCAGCTTGGAAGGCCTTTGTAGGACCGAGCTCGTGCTGGTTGCTGAAGCAGGAAAAGGCCAGAGCAGTGAAGGCGGTGGCAGCCACCAAAGGCGAATCGAGAAGAATAAGACGTGCTTGGGTCAAGAGACCGTTCTCTGTAGCGGATTAGCCAGCGTCCGACGATTATTAAAATAGGAGGGGGCGTATGTACCAAAAATGATGAGGCCAGATCCCATCATAGCCGTCATGGAGCGGCATCCAACAGCCTTGAGAGTCAAATACATGCAGGGAGCCAAGAGAACACCACATATGGCAGGGAAGAAGCGCATGGCGACGTATGGGACACCGGGCTCGATGTAATCCTTGCCGATATCCTTGAAGTCGAAGCTACCGTCGAAGCCAGCCAACCAGCCAGTGAGGGCGATGAGCATCTTGGCAAGAGGCGGGTGGACGTCCATGAAGAACTTGCCCTTGATGTACTTCGAAGCGAAGCCACCGAAGCTGTTGCACGATCACGGTCAGCGGAAGAGTCAACGGCGATTGGTAAGAGGGCGCACTAACTGGACTTCATCAAAGACGACGCTGCTGGGCAGGTAGATCTTCCAGGTGCGTACAGCCAAGGCTAAGGCTGTGAGAGCAGCGACGATCCAGTAGTCGGACACCGGCAGGAGCAGGACATCATTGTCCTCGACACCATCCGACTTGTACGAAGAGTGCTTCTTAGCCGTCTTGGCCTTTGACTTGGAGGCCTGCCTCACAACAGGTGGCTTCTCGACAGCGAGTTTCTGGATCGGCGGCTGGGGGCTTCGGCCCCGCGACGAGCTTGGTCTCGCCATGATGGAGAAGCTAAAACGAGGTGCGAAGTCTCGATGGAGCTATAGGACTCGTTTCGGTTTCGATTCGTAGAGTAATGGGCGCGAGCCGTGGCGGCTAGATGTCGTGGGTGGGTGGACGGCAAGTCAAGGATAACGCCCCTCGGGGGTGAAGGAGAGTAAGAAGGATAAGGGAAGAGGGCGATCAAAGATTCCTCATCGGCAAACCGAGAAGAATAAGGGGGAAAGAAAGGAGGAGGAAGACGTCGCAAGCAGCAGCCGTGAGGATGGGGCTGACTGGCTCTGGCGATTTGGAGGTGAAGGGGAGAAGAATAAGGAATAAGGGGCTTGGAGGTGAGGCTCCTCGAGTATGGAGTACGGAGTACGAGCTGCGCGCGTCCAGAAATTGTAGCTACAGTGGCCTCATCGCGGGCGAGGGAGGGTTTTAGTGGATCCCGGCGCCCCCCCTGAGCGCTAAGAGGTCATACTTTGTACCCGAGCTTGTATCATGAGGTATCCGTGCATCTTATTCTACATCGTTTATGGATTATATAAAAAAAGCAGAGTCTTGAAGTACGAGGTAGAAAGATTTCAAGCAAACAAGCGTTGGGTCAAGAAAGGAATGAAGCCTCTATTGCATTGAAGGTGGGAAATGTAACCCAAAAGGACGCCCACCAGCATAGGAGGTAACGGTACTTTGGGTTCAGCCGCACCAACCCCCAGCTTGAAATCTGACATGTGCATCCACCAGAAACCAGTCTCAACATTCCATCTGTGAAGGAAAGGAGCCTGATGCATTTGGGCAAGTTCACAAAAAGTGTATCATGATCCTGTAGGTAGGAAGTACGTATACTTTACATTAGTTCCCCCGCTACTTGACGCCGTCTTCGTCCTCCTCAAGCGTGGCTCTCGATCGACGTTTGTTAGTTGAGGACAACTTACTGGCAGCTATCCATGAATACGAGGAATTTTTTAGAAATAGCAGGACTCCAAGAAAACATGTCAGAGAATGGAACCAAATTCGAGCCTGGACGGAATCGATCAACACCATCAATCAATCGTAGTGCTTGGACAATCTACTAATCTATATAGCTCCGATCGTAATAATTGATCGGCACATGCTGGCTGTTCATCAATCTATCTGTGTCTCACTTCCTTCCTCTCTCGTCGCCTAGAAGCTTGGTCGTTTCAGCAGCAATTAGCACTGTGGCTGAAACCGAGCTGTGGCTGGAACCTCCTCGATCCCATTGACAGTCCGAAGGGAGCTTTTTTGTACTATCCCCACTTGGTCCTAGTCTCTAGCGAGTGACCTGTGATGAAGTCAACCACATGAGATTTGCTAGGAAATTAAGGCGCAGCTATAATCAGAGTGACATTGCGCCGTGTAGTACGGAGAATATCGAGTACTTTGACCACCTGCTACTATAGCAGTAAACCTAAGTACTGCTCGTTCCTGTGTCCCTAATTGGCCAGGATCCCGGCTAGTACAAAAAAGCTCCCTTCGGACTGTCAATGGGATAACTTTCTACCTCGGTCCGACTCTAATCCGTCTCGAGCTTCGCGGTCCTAAACCATCGCGAAATTTCCTACTGGAACATGCTCTAGCACTGGAGGCTCCCTGCAGCATCGCGACAGCTCACCAAGTCTCCGACAACCTTTCGCTGCTTCCGCAACCATGGCAGCCGTCACAACAAACGGCGACGCCGCCGCCGTCCTCGATGACATCAAGCCGCCGACCGGAGTTGTTCTGCCGCCGCGTGAGATCCGAAACGTCCTCGAGAAGACGGCCGGCTACGTCGCGCGTAACGGCGCCGTGTTCGAGGATCGCATTCGCGACAAGGAGGCTCAGAACCAAAAGTTCAGCTTCTTGAACCCCAACGATGCCTACCATCCCTTCTACGAGTGGCGACTGAGCGAGGTCAAGGCCGGCCGTGGCACCGCCATTGCTGCCGGTCGCGCTGGGGAGGCTGCCGCCGTGCCAGAGAAACCCCAAGGGCCCCCGAAGCCCACCGACTTCCAGTTCTCCGCCCGAATGCCTCGCATCAATCTGAAGGACCTGGATGTCATCCGACTCACAGCGCTTTTTGTGGCCAAGAACGGACGCCCATTCATGACACAGCTCGCCCAGCGCGAAGCAGGAAACCCGCAATTCGCCTTCTTGATACCGAACCACACTTTCCACAACTTCTTCCAGCACATCATCGATCAGTACACCACACTATTGAGGGCCAGTGGGCTTGGAGGAGAAGGAGGAAAGCTTCAGGAACTACGCATGAAGGAGCTGGAGACCAACGCCAAAGACAAGTTTATCGTCTTGAGCCGAGCGAAACAGCGAGCCGAGTACACCAAGTTCCAGGAGTCTGAGCGGTTAAGGAAGGAGGAGGAAGAAGAGCAGGAGAAGGCCGAGTTCTCTCAAATCGACTGGGGCGACTTCGTCGTTGTCGAGACCATCACATTCAGCGACGCTGACGAGCACGCCAATTTGCCGCCGCCGACTAACCTATCTGAGCTGCAATACGCATCCTTGGAAGACCGAAACAATGCCTCCATTAGTTCCAACCTTCGACTCGAAGAGGCCATGCCTGGCGATGAGGACTACGTCTTCAGTGGATATCACGCAGCGACATCAACCCAACCTGTATACCCTCCTGGGATGCACGCCGGGTTCGCTCCACAGCAACCCATGCAACCTGTGTACCAGCCCGGTCAAATGGCGCCACCTCCGCAGTCCTACGCGCCACATAAGTCGGCTCAAGAGGAGGAGGAGGATCGTCGGATTCAGGAGCGAGCAGAGGAACAAGCCCGTAAGCAGCAGGCACACGCAGAGGGCCGCGGTGGTCTCGCTCCTATGAAGATCAAGGAAAATTACGTGCCTCGTGCTGCCCAGAAGGCTGCGAACAAGCAAGGCGCGCAGATGGCACTGTGCCCCAACTGCAAACAACAGATTCCCATGAACGAGCTCGAAGCGCATATGCGAAGTAAGTTTCTCCCCTTTCCGAAACATAGAGACGTTTACTAATTATTGCCTCAGTCGAACTTTTGGACCCCAACTGGAAGGAGCAAAAAGCCAAGGCAGACTCCCGATATGCTGCGTCAACTGTTTCTCACGTAGATGTGGCAAACAATCTGAAGCGGCTGGCCAGCCAACGGAGCGACGTATTTGATCCTATTACCGGCCAGGCTATTTCGGAGGAAGAGTTGTCTCGAAGAAAGAAGGCGGCGTTCCACAGCTTCGACGGTAACCCCGACGGGAAGAGTCAGATGCATGTCGGCCACATGCAGAACGTCAACGTCGAGGATCAGATCCGCGCGATCCACCAGAAGTTTGCCGAGAAGAAGTGAAGAGATATTTGAATCAGACGAATGTTTGATGGGCATACGTAGGGGAATATTCGATCCGGCCGCGTGAGAGCGAAGGCAGGGATATAGCCAAAGCCCAGAAGTTAGCGACGGTGGACGAAGAGCAGCAAGCGGCTTCCCCTGGATACGGAAGCCTTCGGTTACACAGTGCATATCTCGGCGTTACGGCATGGCCTTGGGTGAGGCAAACACGGAGTTTGGTTCCATTGCAGGGGCTCAGTTATGTTTCGTTCAGCTCGTTCTCTACAGAAGCCCTGCCCTGGAATGTATTCGTACAAAAGGGCGGCGATTGGTGGTCTTGGGAGGACAAGCGAAGCTCTACCCCAAGGCATGAAGAAGGCCACAATACTCGGACGCTTTCGTTCAGTGAAGGCTACGCGAGGCACTTCGTGGCGAATTGGCGTCCCAGGAGAGGTGTTTCCTCGAGAAAAGCGAGAGAGACTAGACATGGTGGTTGGGGTTGAGTTGTTTGAGTTGTAACGTGTGTATATGATGTATCTCTAGCACGGTGGGCGTCTTGCAAGAAGCAAGCAACGGTGTAATTGTAATCAGAGACAGAACAATTTGGAGATCACTTGAAGCGAATGACACGACCATCTGTCTTGGATAACATTCAACATGGCTAATTGAAGACTTGCTCAGTCTCTTCATATCCATGGATCTGCATGTCTAATCCGTAGTGTCTCGATCTACATTTCACTTCGGTGGAGCCCAATACGGCAACTCCCTCACACGTCACACCTCACACCTCCCCCCGCATGCGCCTGCAAAACCCGCCCCCACCAAGAAGCATCCCGTCATCTTGACTACCTGCACCACCAGCCTCACCACCAAAAGAACATCACCACCACCACCAACTCCTCCACGTCAACGTCCAGCTCCAACTTCCGAGTGTCCAGTGCAACAATTCGCGGCGCATCTCACCAGATAACCCTCCCACGCTTTACCCCCCCCAACACCGCCAAACTGTCGTCGGACCAGGACTCCGGCCACGGCGCCGGCCCCGAGCCGTCGTCGCCGGGCTCGCGCGACTTGCATCGTCCCATCTTGCAGTCCATGCCCGACACGCGCCAGCAGAGCTTCGACGAGATCTACGGGCCACCCGAGAACTTTCTCGAGATAGAGGTGAGGCGATACCCTGGGTGCTTTTGCCGCTCGTTCAAGCTATCCGCCCATCACAGCCATCCATATCTCCATCTCCACCATCATCCTTCCCCGTCAACACCACAGCTAACCTCCCCCATAGGTCCGCAACCCCCGAACGCACGGCATCGGGCGGCAAATGTACACGGACTACGAGATCCTCTGTCGCACCAACATCCCGGCCTTCAAGCTGCGGCAGAGCAGCGTGCGCCGGCGCTACTCGGACTTCGAGTACTTCCGCGACATCCTCGAGCGCGAGAGCGCCCGCGTCACCATCCCGCCCCTGCCCGGCAAGGTCTTCACCAACCGCTTCAGCGACGATGTCATCGAGGGCCGCCGGGCCGGGCTGGAGAAGTTTCTCAAGATCGTCGTCGGCCACCCGCTGCTGCAGACGGGCAGCAAGGTCCTTGCCGCCTTTGTCCAGGGTGAGTAGCGACTAGCATTTGTTGTTCGCCGAGAAAAGAGGTACATCTTTGCTAACAACCCAAATTATCTAGATCCGAACTGGGACCGCAACGCCTGGTGACGGGTCCGTCTAGTCTGGCCCTTCATCAGCAAGTCCACTTCCTCCTCGTCCTCCTCCCGCACCCCGCGCAAACTCCGCAAGCGCCCTCCCAGGAATCAACGAGACACGCCCATGGACCGGTTCGGCACCACTGCATGATCCGACCCAGCAAAAACGAGAGACAATGGGGAACCCTCAATGGCTGCAACGAAGGAGGAAGGAGAGAGACAAGGAAGAAAAGCTAGGGGTCGATGTGTCAGCCGTCCGAGGCCAATTTGTATATATCGTCGTTCATTTGCGGACCTGGTTCGCTTTCTGCCTTGTTTTCCTGTGTTTGCGCGCTTCTCTTGCCGTTTCAATCTGTTGTACCTTATCATCTTGGGAGCAGCGAGGCAGCTGCTCGTTCTTTTCCGGAGGGGCGTTGTTGGGAAGCCTTTTTCTACTTCATCCATCTCTGTTGCTCGTTCTAAGTCGGGAGACCGCACGCAGGGACATTGCCGTTCACTCAAAAGCCAAATGAAGATATATATATTTTTCCAGTGTCAGTTGTCCAACCCGAATGGAGTCTGTTATATGCACATCAATGGTGTTGAGTGATGGTGGTGGTGTTAATACAAGCGACCATGACGCCCGTCTCTAGAAGATGCTCCTTATTATACAAGTGCTCCGCGTCTATAGTCCCGCAAAACGCCACAACAAATGACCCCCTATTAATTACAACGGCCTCGTCCTAGCCTCGACAGCCCACATATCCGGATAGGAGGGGGGATGTCACAAGGTGACTATACAAACACGCCTGACCAAGAGCGAGCCTCTCCAGCTCTGGCCGGTTTGGCGGTGGTGGTAGTGGTGGTGGTGGTGGTGTTGTTACAAAGGCGAGAAAGTATAGTGTTGGCATCCTCATTCCTACGCCGGCGTGTGGAAAAGTCGCAGGATGCCCTCGTACATGCCGAACATGATGGCTGCGCTGGGCACCGTCCGCATCAGATGGGGAGTTAGGCCTCCGTAGAGACCCATGAGACCCTCCTCGACCCAGACGAGCTTGAAGCACTGAACGAGTCCCGTGTACTTTTTCAGACCGGTATCTAGAGGAGCCTGTCGTAGTCGTGTCCGCGCAACCTACCGTCTCGTTAGTAAGGGGATCGAATACGTGCGAAGTGGCAGCCAGGATAACTCACCTCATGGGGGTATGCGATGATGGCGGCCACAAGCTTCGCGCTTCCGGCCGCACCAACGGTACCTGTCCAGTCGACAGTCTTATCCCACCAGGTCTTCTCCCGCCCGCTGCGCACGATGCGCATTTCCCGCCGCGCGAGGGCAGCCTTCATCTGCTCGTACAGCATCCACTGCATGGTCGACTCGACAACGCCGAGATAACTAGCGCTCATGCCGCGGTATAAGCTCCGCACACCCTCATCACGGACAACCTGGCGCACGCAGTCGTAGCTGTTGCGGTATTGGCGCAGCTGAGAGCCGGCGCTGCGCTCCGAAACGTTCTTGTCGAGCTGTAGGCGTGTCTTGACCATCCATATGGGGTTGGTTATCGTCGACGTGACAACTCCCGCGGCAACACCCGCCGTTAGATGCACCCAGGGGGCCTCCTCGCCGTTGTTGGCGTACTGTGAGATGAGGCGCTTGCCGTTGCCGTAGACGTAGAAGTTGATGGCACGGGCGGGAACGACGCCGACGAGGTTGGGGCCGAGGCCCTTGAAGAGCGCGCGCCAGCCCTCGGTCTTGTACACGGAGCCCAAGATGTTTAGGGTGTCGTTGAGGTGATAGACAGCTGTGCGGAAGGGGTTTGAGCGGCCGAGGGCTTGCGCCTGGGCTTCGCGCGTGGCTCGGATCTGGGCCTGGTAGAAGTCGGATTGTAGTCTCGTCTTGAGCACGTCGAGGGGTGCTGTGAGCGTCGCAGCGGTGATGCCACCGACTCTATCATCACAACGGCGGTTAGTGAAGCTGTTCCCCGTTGCGGCGCCATATCTTCTCCAGAAAGGCCTCGAGGATGCGGGTTGAACCTACCCACCAGCCACAAAGTGCACCCATGACTTGGCAAAGGGTAGCACTTTCACGTCACCTCGAAGGGTGTCGTCGGGAAGAACATTGCCAGTTTCTCGCGATTGAACCAGTGCCGAGTGGTCGCGCGCGACTGCTGTGTGATGAAAAGGGCGATCGTCGCGGTCAGCCGCAAAGGCTGTGGGTTGCGGGTGTGCCATTGGGGAGGGAGGGCGTTGAGTCTAACGTGGGAGGTTCGGCGGGAGGCGATTCTAGAGAGAGTATACAACACCAAGTTTCTATTTCTCTAGAACCGCGACTGGGCGCACAGCGCAATCGACGAGTATCGTAAGCGTCGCTGGGATTGGCGTTGAAGATGCGGGCGATGGAATTAAAAAGGAGTGGAAAGTGAGGATATTCAGCGTCGTCATGCAAAGGAACTGTTAATAACGGATCGCTGATTAGCTCCGCGTTAGAACTTTTTTTTTCCTGGGAGACGGGACTGGGACGCGGCGTGGAAGGTGCTTTAGGTGGCGCCCCGCCCGTGCTTGCCGTGGCCGTGGTGGGCCCGCCAAAGTGGGCCCGGGGGGCAGTTCCGTTTAAAATCTTGGGAACAGGTACATCCATACTAGATGAATATAATTTTGACTTATTGATGTTAAGACTATAACTACTTAGATACTTGCCGTCTCTGACAACTCTGACACTGGGGGTTTTAGACAGGTGAAAAGGGGCAGAGTTAGCTCACGCCGTTTTGAAGTTTCATGCTAATAAGCGTATTCCTTTTTTTGTCTAGGCAACTTACGTAGTTCTTCCGGCAAGCATAAAGGGACTTCTTCGCAACGACAACCTCAAGACTATAACCTCAACTATGAGCTGAACTCTTCACGGTAAGTGCATTTTCTCAGACTTTTGCATGAAATCTAACAAGGACCATCTCAAAGTCAGAATCGTCGCTTTTTGAAGAACTCCCAGAAAATGTTGAATAAAAAGGCAGGCTCTATTCTATATACTTCGTGCCTCGACATCGTTGAAGAGTGTCAGGCAACGCGTTTTCTTTTCCTTTTTTTCTTTCTTTTATACCGTGCCAACACCTATCAAGTCACTTGACCGGTGACGAAAAACTTCTTTCCCGTCACATGTCATGTCACCTACACCTGATCTTAGACCCTTGGGGTCTCTTTTACCAACTATCTTGGTGTTAGTCCTGCATTGGCCGGCTCAGCAATGCCCCTATCCTTGCTGCGGGTGTCTGATTGTTGAGTATTCTGGTACCCCACAGCCTCTGTAGGCGTCGAGATCTGCTTCGGCACGGCGTTCTCTGGCGGACCAGGTCGGGCCACCGTGGCAGGATTCTGTGAACCTTGTTATTGTAGGCAAGATTCTAATACTGGTGGCTGGCTATACTGAGCTGAGCTTGCCCCGGACACTCTTCTTTCTTGCGCATCACCGGTCTGGCCCAACTTCAGCGGCGGCATCGTCTGGTTCAACGGCTGTTGTGTATTGGCAATTGCCCTCCACTGTTCCCAAAACTTTGTAGTTCGACGGTAGTCTGGGCCACTTCCATCCTCTTGGTGGGCGTGGTTCAGACCCGGAGGTAGCGTCCCACAGCTGAGAGCCTGGCCCCGCCTCTGATCCAGCCAAAGCTTCCGTTGGCAGATCCGGGTATTGAGGATGCGTGCCTTGGTCGCTAACTCGGAGGCCCGAGTGTATAAAATCGACGTTCTTCGCTCGATGGATTCCAACGTTGATGACTCGGTAGCCTCATCTTCCTCACATGGCCGGTCCAACGGGTATCCATCCAGCGTGCCCGAGGTGATGGTGCGCCAGTCTTGGTGACTCACCTCGACGTGGTACCCTAGCAGATCGAACTTGCAGACATGCTGGCCGTCGGGCTGCGGCGTGAGGTAGAACTCGTGAGGGTTGGTCCTCCAGAACAGGACAACGTCAACCCAGCTGATACTCCTGGGGTAGGCCAAGGTTCGGGACTGTGTAGCTTTAAGAGGCCCGGTAAAGAACAGTTGGACTGTTTGGTTAATGCCCGGGCCCATCATCTGCTTCCCAAGCGCTGCAGCCACACTCTCCTGCCGATCAAAAACATCTACTTCAGTTAGTCGACCATCCCAAAGAGGTAAGAAGAAGGGTTTGATGATACCTTCGTATTGGCTAAGACTAACGAGGAACTCGTTGAACAAACAAGGATCCCCAGGCATGGGCCCCAGGTTGCCAGCTTGGGACGTTGAGCAATAGTTGATGTACCCAGGATCACCAGATTTCTCTGACATATTGTTAGTCTGTCTTCTTTCATCCCGTTAGAGCAAATCTTGATGGTAGTTGACAATGATGATGGATGTGTCCAAAGCTCCCTGTACTTAGAATAGGGAGCTACCGGCCGTGATGAATCTCATCAGCCATGTTCATGCTTCCTGGACATGTGCTCTTAGGGGTGAAGGGGTTCTTTTCGGAGACTTACCAGGTCGTGGCGCTTTCCGAGGAGGATAAGCTGCTTGGGAAGCATGGCTGTTCTCAAGGTTCCGCTTGAGAGGGTGGAATCCGCTCCCAGCATGCACCCCCTTTGAGTCTGGGGTGCTCACGTAGTTGGTGTATGCCATGACACTAGCCAGCCGCAAATGTATAGACTGTAGAGCACTAACTCAAAAAGAAGTGAAGAGGAACCTTGGATAGACTTGATGAGAATGAAGCTGAAACTTGACAACGGGGATATGATGTGAGTCTTAAGTAGACTTTTAAGGAAAGATCAAGACGCAACCACCCATCGCGGCAACCCACAGCAGCCGGAGGCGGCCTGCACTTGCGCAAGGGATCACGAATCCGACAACAAGGCAAGTACATGGACAAAGTTTTCCAACACAATTGTAGTTTGGCAGGTTGGGATACGGAACGAGGAAATAGCTGCGATGTGGAGAAGCCAGAACAGATCGTGCCATTGTCGGATTGACTTTCTCCAGATATCCCGCCATTGAAAGTTTGACTGTTTCAGGGTCTACCCTAGCAAGACTAAACGACTTGAAAGTTTAGATTAAGATCTGGGGATGTTCCGCGTCGAAAAGAGCTAATATATATGGGGTTTGGCCCAGCTGATACACGGTGATTTATCATATTCCGGATCCGCGGAGCTGAAGGGTGTTCGCGTGGCTTGTGCGGAGATGATAGCTGGCAAGTCAGGGTGACGGCATCATACTTACCTACTACCTTATCAACCTCGATAGATATACTGCTGCTCCCCTGATGAAGGGAGACGATGATGAGAAGAAAAGTGTATCCTCTTATACTGTGGCACTAGCAAAATCCCTTTGGTAATTTCCCTTGGTTAATGCGCTGTTGTCAGAGCTTCTGATGCCCCAACGACTCTGAAGGATTCAACCTGCTCCTTCACATGCAAAGGTTATAAATGAAAGAGCACCTTGATAGCTTGATCCCTTGATCGTTGATCTACTAATACTTCGGCTAGTCTGAGTGAGTCAGGTGAGTCAGGTCACGTAAAGTGTCCTTATTTCCTGTATATAGGGGGAGGTAGTTGAAGGCACCATGACTCTTCGCCGATGGATCTGCTGATGCCTCGGCCAGTCAAGTATGGCAAAGTAGCCTTCTCTGTGATATAAATAATGTAAGGGAAGACACTTTGACAATCATCGCTACCTAGCCACGTAATCTTGCAATCATAGGGAACATACCTCAATCAACACCATATGCAGGACTTGAAACTGTAGGACTTGGAATTTTGATCAGAGTCTTGTTGTCCTCGAATCGCGGGGGTCCAACAATATATAGGTACGTTCCAGCACCGCCACCGCCACACCTCCAACCCCCCACCTCACAAACCCCACCACCAACTCCAGCCTCACCTCCAACCTCAACCCAGCTTTGCATCCCGCCCTCAACCTCGCCCTCCTCCCCGACCCGTCATCAACAACCCACATGCGCCATGTCCGATAGACCAACGTACCGAGGAGGCAGTCGCGGCGGGCGCAGCGCACGGAGGCCACAACTCCCGCGGCGGTAGGGGCGGTG
>JAANBC010000204.1:0-53507 GCA_014621405.1 Stylonectria norvegica
ATCGACGAGTACCTGGCTGAGGAGCAGCGGCAGGGCAATATCTTGAAGGGCGGCGAGGAGGTCAAGGCCGTGGTGGATGAGGATGATGTGGATGCGGCCGAGAGGGAGATGTACAAGGCAAGGGAGTGGGATGAGTTCAAGGACCATAACCCCAAGGGTGCGGGCAACACGTTGAATCGGGGGTGATGGATGCTTGGTGCTTTATTTGAGTGCATCATCATGAATAGGGACACCTGTGGCGTTGGGGATGGCGAAACATTGGCATAGTAATGGCGTTTAGGGGCTTTCACGACTGCGGTAAAGATAAAAAGGAGGTAGTTCCACTGGTAATATACGAATCTTGATACCCCAATGCCATCATATGTCGTGTATATCTCATGAACAGTTCCTCGTTCCCATTTTTTCGTACCCTGTGCCGATTTTTCAATTTCATCCTTATTCAGTTCTTTACGAGAAAGATCTCAAGGGATATCCCCAGCTCATTATACTTCGCCTACGTGTAGGCTCCTGCTCATGAGCTCATTAAACGGTCACAAAACTATCATCACTGTCGTTGTCGCTCTCGTCATTCCAGAAACTCATATCGTCATCAGCGCTATCGTTCAACTCGTTCATCGTCTCATGGTCTGTAGTCGTAGGTTGTGTATCCTCATCCATAGCTTCGACGACCGTAGCAATTGCCTCTCCCATGCTTTGGTGTGCCGCCGGATGTTCGTACATGGCATCTTGGTACACGTCGCTGCCCTCGGTAAACGACTCCGACTCCATGGACACGTCGTCGACGATAACGCGATCTGGGCGGTAGACGGTCGAGATGCTGTCGTGGACGTCCACAGAGCCGGCTGTGGTGCTGCCGATGACTCGCATTGCTTCAATTCCGTCCGTCAAAGTGCCAGTAGTACTCGACGGCGAAGAGGGGAGTGTGAGGCCGGTATGGTAGGCTGGCCCTGGTCCGTTCGGACCCATCTCAGCAGGGGGCAGGAAGGATTCGAAGACGCCTCCGGTCCCATCATCGCAGCCTCCTGCCCACAGAGGTAGATACTTCAGCTCGTTGTTTGTCAGAGTGAGAAGCAGGTGGCGGGTGAGGTTGAGCGGAAGGTCGCTGTCGCGGCGCTCCACGTGCAAGACCTTATGTCGAATATCTTCCTTGATCTCCTGATCGAGCACATGCAGCCATACGAGCGGAGATTGTACTTGGCGGATGGCATCTTTGGAACTAAACCTCTCGGAAAAGCAAGGTGACCATTCCGGCAGAATTCCCAACTGGGGATTTGAGTTTATGACCTGCTGGATGGCCTTCTCGGCGTCTTCACGTAGGCCCATGTATTTGTGCATGGGCGTGATAACATCCTTTATCTTTTTCTCGTAGAAAAGCTGGGTAGTGCAGTCGGCTGCAACATCGGCATAAATGAAGGGCATCAGGAACCTTTGGACGATGTTCAACCGTCGAACGATGAGGAAAGTAATTTCAAAGTCCGCCGGCTCAACGTAGGTAACTCGGTCATTATCCACGCTGATGTACTTGGTTTCGTTATTGGCGCTTTGTTTGACAAACATGTTGGCAAAGTTGTCTGTGACCGCGCCATCCAACGCCGTGATGAGAGTCTGAGTCCTGCGCAGAGCTTCGACGAAAACCTCGCTGTCGTTTTGGCTAAGGAGATGCTCGATTGCCCGCAGTCTGTTCCGCTGAGGGATATTCCAGGATTCCAGGCTCCCTGGCTGTGAGAGTCGGCTAGGGTACTGCGATACTCGCTCCACGAGAGCACGAGCAGAATGCTGCACGAGATTTCTCAGCTCATCCGGTATATCATGCTTCTTCCTCCCGAATATAGTGGTTTGCAGATATTGCTGGCGTGTGTCGTCCTCGGCAGCCTCTTCAAGAGCAAATTCGCTGACAAGAATTCGAAAGGCGCACTGCGTAACTTCTGGCAACTCCAAGATGAAGCCAATCTGCAGCGATTCCTCCGGCAGTACCTCAATAAACCGAGTATTGCGGCCATGCATGATCCACTGGACGACACGGTCACGAAGCACCGAGGTGCAGTCAAAGATGCTGCACAATTTGACCAGAGTCCAAACGCGGTTGGCCGAGTCCAGCATGACCTGACGTCCCTCAATCAACATTAGCAGCCGAACAATTCCGTTGCGGTGTCGAACGGGGCAGTAGTCTGGAAGGCGTCGGAAGGGGGGTGTTTCGATGTTGTCATTTTCGCCATTCGCCTTCATCCGGAGGATGGTGTCTATCTTCAGAGGGATTTCCGCTACTTTGTGCTTTGGTGGTGGTGGACTCTCCTGATGCTCTGAGCCATGATCTGAAGTTGGGCTTTGTGGCTCGGCATTTTCCTTCGTTGAGACGTCCATAGCCAGCCGGTAACACTTGCAAGTATCGTCGTGGCCGGTAACGAGCCAGGCATCGACACCGTGAACCAAGCTAGATTGCCACCATTTGGTGACCCCCGGCGTTAAGGAAAGCTCGGTCATTTGGAATACCAATTCATCTCCTTCTGATGGTGGTGTCAGATCCAACACGTATTTGATGCCTTCTGGCAATTTGTTGACCAACTTTCGACGTCTCAATACCCTGAACTGATACGTGGGATTCAGCATCTCGGCAAACTTGGAGGATTTGGTAGCTAAGAGCTTCTCGGAATGAACGCGAAACTCTTGGGACGCGAATGAGATTCCATTGCAGTCGGCATGTGCCACTGAAGTCTTGGTTGGGGTTGGATAGTCGACGAAGACGAGTGTGTCGCCTTTGTCCAGCTCGAAGCGGATGGAATGAAGCCTGTAGAGCTCATAATTCCGTGAAGTGTCGATCTCATCTGATTTCATAAGCGCCGGTGGACGGATGTCTGTTGGTTCGTAATGTGACATTCTCTCCTGCAAACGCCGTGGAATGTCGTGTTCCACGGCTAGATATGGCCTTTCTATTCGCACTGCAGGTCCAGCACCTAGAACGTCTGCCTCGTTATCCATAGACCACGGATTTGTGATGGTAGGCTCGTACGCGACTGGGTTGGTCGGTTCCATCGCTGGGTCATATTCTGGTTCTGGTCGACACTGAGGGCTATTTGGTGGTCTGGCATACATAAGGACAGAGACCAGTGCTTCGCGTTGAGAACTGGAATGAATGCTGGGGGCGTACGCCAGCACTTCTTTGTTGCTGATTGCCTATTAGACAGGAACTTCTCCCCGGTTCACAAAAACGGCAACCTCCAGACGCGAGAGGAACACAGGCTTCGCGCCAACTGTCTGGCGATGCTGGCGAGGTGCAGGCGCTGAGCGATAAGTCGAAGCTCGATGGGATGGAGGAAGATGCAGTCTGACGCCGGGTGGCAGTGGCTAGTCGAGTCGGAGGAAGCTGGTATTGGTTATTTGTGAATTGGGGGACGAGGCAAAGTGGCGATGTCAGTAAGAGAGTGAGAGGGTGAGAGAGGAGAGTTTGAGCTGTGAGAGGGCGTCGGAAGATGGATTGCCAAATGAAAACTTGTGCCTATCTGTAGGCAGTTGGTTGAATTGGATGCCTTGTGCTGGGCTGATGACTGTCGCAGTGCCAGTGCTGACAGCTGATGGGGGACGGCTGCCTTCGCTTCCAGGTTGTTAGGCTCTGGGGCTATCTTGACGAATGAGATGGCGCCTGAAACTCTCCAGCCTGAGGTTTCCACGGGTTTGAGTGTGCATGAGTCACAATTGTACCCGAGGGCACACGTCTTCACCTGCAAATAAGCTGTTGCGCACAAGGTTTGCATGAAAATAGTAGTAGATATTGTCAAACTGGTTACTGAGACGCAGAGAGTGTTAACAAAGGAGCCGAACAAGTATAGCTTTCAAGGCTACCTAAACACTTCGTAGATAGCAAATGTACGAATACACGACAGTACAGCCTCACAGATGAAACATAGATAACACAGGTAAACTAGGTTAGTAGTTTCACAAGTTAAGGCGTCGATTGTTCTATATCAGTTTATTACAACCATGTTTTGACGTGAACTTTGAGTTAGCAAATTTCATGATAAAGATTGCATGGTTTGTTGTCTTTATGGGCTGTGGTTACTGTTGAACCTATAGATGATTAATTGATCCTGCTTGCGGCATTTACCCCTCTCTAAGGGCTGCTTTAAGTATTCTAACTGCACTAATTTACTTTTAATTTTAAGATTATATAATATAGCTTATTTTCCAGGTTTAAGCTATAGAACTTAATATATATTATAGCTTAAGTTTAATATACTCTTTTAAATTAAGCCTTATTTAAAAAGATTTAAATAAAATAATAAAATTTTATTATATTTAGCTAAACTAATTACCTTAGGTATATAAATTTATATATAATAAGAGAATATATTTTTATTTAATTAGTTAAGTATACTTTTAATTTCTTATTTCTTATAGAAATATGCCTTTTTATTAAGTATATAAAGTTTTAAATTATATTTTATAAATTCTTAATCTTTTAAAAATATTTAATTTAAGTATTTTATAAGTTAATCTTTTTATAATAGGAATAAAAGGTCAGGTAGAATAAATAGTAACTTTAATTAATTTATAAGACTAAAGCTTAAAGAGTTAAGCTTCTAGAGTTATATTAGGGGCAGGGTTCTTATAAGCCTTATTATTAATTCACTATATATATATAGGAGATATTATTAAGACTCTAGCGCATATAATAATATAGATAACTATAGGCCACTAGGTTTCCTCTATTATAACTATCTCTTTTTTATTAGTCAGTGCCCTTATTAATTAGAGGTTAAGATTATAAGAAAGTATAATTTATTAACTAATTAGTTATACTTTATTAGGTAGTTAATAATATTTTATTTATTTATTATATATTTCTCTTATTTTTATATTCTTTTTTTTTATTAATATCTCTTTTTTTTTCTTAAATATTTATATTACTTATTATAATACTTATAAATAACTAATAATAACTAGTCTATAATAATATAAGTATATTTAATAGTAAATAGGGCAGCCTTAATAAGCCTGAGGAGGAGAAGGTCTTTTCTCCTAATATACCTAGCGGCTAAGAATAAGGTATTTTAAAACCTCCTTATAATAATACTAATAATAAATTATTTATTAAGGATTTTCTTTCTATTATTACTGGCACTTATTATTATTAATATAGCATTTTTAAATCTTTTTACTAGGTTATTAATAATATATTGCCTATTAATAATAAATTGCTTATTAATAATAAATTACTTATTAAGAACTCTCCTTTTAGTATTATAAGTGCTTATTATTATAAGTATTAAGAACCTCCTTCTTTTAATAAGTATAATAAGAAAGATCCCTCTTATTACCCTCTATCTTCTTATTCTTTTATTATATATTAAGTATATTATAAAGTAGCAGCGGCTCTTAGCTCTTATTCTACCTATTTAAAAGTAAAATAGTATTTTATTTATACTACTTTTATCTTAATAAGCTATAATTTCTATATATTATGCCTATATATTATAATAATTATATATAGAAAATTCTTCTTATACTTACTAGAGATTATTTTTATTAAATATATCTTTTTTAAAGTGATATTTAAGTATTATAATTAATATAATAATTAAAAGAAGGTTTATAATATAATAAATATTAGCCTTTAAATTACTATTAATTTACTTATTATAATTATATACTCTTTTAAAAAAAGAATGTTTCTAAACTCTTAAATCTATTAAAATAGTCTTAGTTCTTTTATATTTTTATTAATATTTAAGATTTATTATATTAAATTAATTTCTATAATTTATATTTTATTATACTATAGACTATAGCTTTTAGTAAGGAAACGGGTTTTAATAAGGAAGCGGGTTTTATAACTACCTTTTTAATAGAAAAGTGGGGGGCCTATAGCAGGCAACTCATACACACACCGGCCCTAGTGCACTTAAGATCACGTGATATATTGCACCGGCCCCGGTGCATCTAAGATTATATGACCTTCTAAGCTGGACTATATATAAGACCTCTATATTATATAAGCCGCGATAATTAATAGTAGCCCTAATAATTAATAGCAGCCGCAATAATTAATAATAGCTATAATAACTAATACTAATTATAAAGATTAATAATTAATATTATATTTATTACTATCGCAGCCTTAATAACTTTAAAGACTTTACTAGCTTAGAATAGTCTCGCAGACTCCTTTAATAGCAGCTTTAATAGCTATAGCTTATATATAGTAATAGTCTATTATACTAATCTCTTATAATAATTTCTTATAATAGTCCTTATAATAGTTCCTTATAATAGTTCTTATAGATCTCTTTAATAGCAGCTTCTTTAATAAAATCCCTTATATATATATATATTATATATATATATATTAGGCTTATATAATAGATCTTAGACATACTAGGGGGGCAGTGCAATAAGTCATGTGATCCTAGATACACCGGGGCCGGTGCGTATATAAGCCGCCCCTATAGCATAGCTGCTTAGTTAACCTACTAAGTAGGCTGGCGGCTTATATATACACCAGCCCTAGTTTGTCTAAGATTATATAATATATTATACCGCCCCCCTAGTGCACCTAAGATCTGTTAGTAGTAANCTTATATATATATATATATAATAGGGTTTTCCTAAGGGGCCAGTTAGGTAAGAGAGAAAAGGCAGGTCTTATATTATATAAAGACTAAAACTTACTAGATTTAAATCCTATAACTATAGCAAACCTAAGAAGAGGGGTTTATAGAACTATAGGGTTAGATAAGTATTTTACTGCGGCCCCTTTAAGCCTATAAATAGAATCCCTATTATAACTATTCCCCTATTATTATGCTATTAACCTAATAATACAAGGTCTCTATTATAGCCTAGCAATAATATAATAAAGTATCTAAGTATTAATAGCTATTTAGCACTTTTTTATATAAAATAATAATACTTATTATTAGTTTTATATTATATTATTTTTCTTAACTTATAATATTCCTCTTTTCTCTCCTATTTTATATTTTATTAACTTTTTTTTTATTAATATACTTGTATAATCTTGCTAAAATGCCTTAGGTTATATCCGCCGCTAAAATCACAGGATGCTACTATAAGCGCCTTAATATAGCTGCTCTTTCCTGCATAGTACCTATTAATTTAAGCTATTTATTCTATACTTATTACTTTTATATAGCTATTAAGGCTAATTTTAATATACTTTATAAGTTAAAAAAGATATTAAAAAAACCTATTAAAACTATACTAATTAAGTATTATTTCTTAGAGGCTGCCTTAACCTATTATAACTAATATATTAAGCATAGTTCTTCTTATAATATATAAGTATTACTTAAATCTATATAGGGTCTCTTAACTCTTTCTCTTAGTTATTATATACTAATTACCTTTTATTAGCCTCTTTAAACTTTTATAAGAAAATACCTATAATACTTACTATATATTAGTATATATTAATAAGATTATTAATAAGAGTAAAGATAGTAATAGTTCTCTTATAGAAGATAGGTTTCTCTATACCTTCTTAAAGGAGACTTAGTCCTGTCTTATTAGCCTTATAATTAATATTAGAAAGGCCTTTAATATAAATAAGGTTAAGTATTACTAGAAATATAATATTACTAGTGCTAAGAAAGAATATATAATAAGCTATTTTTTAATTACTTTTAATAGTATTTTACTAACTATTTTAAGCGGCTTATATTATATATTATACTTATATTTTAATATATCACACTCTTTTTACCTAGCAGATAGGTCCTTGCCCTCCTAGACTAATAGGACTAATATTCTTTATCTTACTAACTTTTTACTTATTATTTATAAATAGTTTCTTATATAAAAAAGGCTTTATTATATACTTAAGAGGTAAGTAATATATCTTATTTAAAGTATAAGAATAAAAGATTTATTTCTTAAGATATTACTATTTATACTTTTTATAATAGTCTCCTTAAAATCTTATAAAAGTCTAATACTAGCCTTACTCTTACTAAGTTAGAGGACTATATTAGTTATAATTCTACTATTATTATTAAGTAATTAGTAGCCTCTTATTGCCTTTTTATAGAAATATAATTAATATACTTTTTAAAAAACTAGTATATTAAGACTCTTTAGGGTTAGAAATTAAATGGTTTTTTAAGATCTTCCCCTCTTATATTTACTAGTTTTCCCTACTCCTTTTACCTATATATTAGCAGCCTTTTAATTATTCTTAGCAGAGGCTTTTTTAAATCTCTTTAGTAACTTTAAAGTATTTTAGAGATTTTCCTTAGCTATCTACTAATTATATTTTAAAGGTGACTCTTTCTACTTTATTAAATAATACTTTTTTAAAAAGATTATCTTTTCTCTAATAATCTCCTTAATCTCCTATTCTCCTTCTTTATTCTTAAAATTAGGTATTAATAGCTTATTGCTCTTATCTTCTTTATATATTACTTAGGGTTCTAAAAGACTAATATAAAATATATTATAAATCCTTTTATACTTTTCTAAAAGTATAAGGCAGTAGGCTTACTTACTAATAACCTCTAGGATTTAAAAAGGGCTAATATACTAAGAAACTAGCTTCTTCTTTTTCTCTTTTAGCTTAAGATTCCTTATTAAGAGGCCTATTAGCTATCCCTTTTCTAATAATAGGGATAAGTATATATAATTATAATATTTTACCTAATATTCTATAGCTTTTTACTAATATTTCTTAAGGGTATCTTATAGTAGCTTAAGCTTTTTAATTCTAGCTCTTACTTCTAGAACCTCTCCCTTTAGAATATTATTCTTAATATTAGTTCTTAGGTCTGGGATATACTCTAATAAGGCCTCTAAAAATAATATGCCTATAGTTATATTTCTTATATTATTTATTATAAATTATACTAACCTTAGTAATATTAGCTAATTTACCTACTATATATTAATAAAATATCTTAGGTAGTATTTAAGTATCTAATTTATTCTCTTTATCTAATTATTAGTTTATAAGTAAAAGGCTATTAATAGTTTTTATTTAATCTTTAAGTAAAAATATAACTTAGACTAAAAATCACTTATAAATAGAAAACCTCTATTTAATATAATTTCTTTAAGTATACTATATATAAGCTTAACTTTATTATAAAATAATTTAGCAAATTATAGCGCATTAATTATTATATTTATAGGGAAGTATAATATATACTTTATAAACTAGTTAATAATAACTAGGATTATATCTATAAGATTTCCCTTAAATAAGACTCCTAATAGGCCTATAATAAAATCTATAGATAGTTCTTCTATAGGCTGCTTAGGTATTAGTAGTAATTTAAGCATTTTATATAGATAATACCTCTTTAAAGTTACTCTTTTATATACTAAGTAACTTTATATATAATCCTTAATATTCTCTTTAAGATACCTCTAATAAAATTTCCTTTAAAATAGTTTAATTATTTAATATATATCTTTATATTCTATTAGAGAGTTATTATAATAGAGTTTTAATAACTTATTTTTTAGATTTATCTCTTCTAAAATAAAAAGGCAATCTTTATATTTTAAGAGACTATTTAAACTAATACTTTATATTAGAGATTTATTCTTAGTATTTAAGTCTTTTTTAATAGTCTTTTACTACTTTATCTTAGAGTCTAATTCTTAGAATTCCCTAATTAGATTAATTAGATCCTAAGCAGCCTCTTTATTATAGGCCTCTTCTTAGATTAAAGTAATTCTAGCTTTTCCTTTTAAGATAAATTATTTACAACTAATTCTCTCTTTAACTTAAGAAGTCTAATATTTAAATATTTAAAGTATTTCCCTATTTTCTTATAATATATTAGCTAAAGTTTTATTATATCCTAAAGGCATCTTACCTAACTAATAATAAGTAAAAGAGGAATTCTTTTTTAAAGATATATTATTATACTTATCTTAGAAATAGACTCTTTATCCTATATTAAGTAACTTTACTACTTGCACTTACTTAGTAATTATAAGCTTATTCTTAAGAATAGATAGAAATTCTATATTTATTAACTTCTTGCCTTAATAATTAGGCCTTTTTAAGAGCATATTAGCTAGATTTCCCTTCTTAAATTAATACTTTATAATAAAGTTATATAATATTAAATATATATATTAATAAACTTATCTTTTATTTAGCTTCTATTACTTTATAAATATTTAAAGATTCTTATAGTCTAATAAGACTTTAATAGGAGTTATTACTTCTTTAATATAGTATTATTAGTATTTAAATAACTTAATAATTACTATTATTTCTTAGTCTAATATACTATAATTAAGCTTAATACTCTTAAACTTTTTAGATTAGAAGGTAATTAAATAATAAGCTCTTATATTATTTAGCTAAGATAAGATACCTACTATTATATAATTTAATGCATTTATCTTAATTTAAATTTCTCTTATAGGATTAAAATAGTATAGAAGTGGTATATTTTAGAAAGCAGCCTTTAGTTAGTAAAATACTGCCTTTTTAGTATTATTTAACTATACTATTCCTAGCTTCTTTTTATTTTAGCTTCTCTTAAGTAATAAATTTAAGAGTGCTATAATATATAAGTATTAGTAAATAAACTATTAATAGAAATTATAGAATTCTAAGAATACCTGGATTTTATAGAATAACTCTGGTTTCTTTTAGCTAATTACTATATCTACCTAACTAGGGTCTATTAATACTCTATTAATAAATAGAATAAACTTAAAAAATTCCATACTTATTTTAAAAAATAAATATTTACTTAGCTTAATATAAAGTTCTGCCTTTCTTATTTATTCTAGCATTTCCTTAATATGCTTTATATAGATCTCCCTATCTTTTAAAAAGATTAGAATATTATCTAAATATACTATATATATAGTATCTAGTAGTTCTTAAAGCGCCTAATAGATATAGTTCTAAAAAGTAGCTAGGGTATTAATTAGGCTAAATAGTATTATTAGATACTTAAAATAACTATAATAAGTATAGAAAATAGTCTTCTATTTATCTTCTTCTTAGATATAAATATAATAATAAGTATCTTTAATATTAATTTTAATAAAAAACTTTACTCTCTTTATTTAATTTATAATCTCTAAAATAAGTAGAAGAAAGTACTGATTTTTCTTTATAATCTTATTAAGACTTTAGTAATTAATATAAAATTATAGGCTACTATTTTTCTTAGGTATAAATAGAATAGGAGATTTAATTAGGCTCTTTAAGTATTAAATCCAGCTATTTATAAGATTAAGCTTAATATACTTATATAACTCCTTAAGTTTAATAGGGAATAATAGGTATATTAGCCTATAAAATAGGGTTTATTCTTTTAATAAGTTAATTAAATAATTAGTTATTTTAAAACTTAGAAGTATTCTTATATTAGCTATACTAAAGATATTCTTAAACTCTATAAACTTAGGAAGTATTATATCTAATTTCTTAAGTTTTAATTACTTTTTATTAAGAAGTAGGAATAATTTTAGTGCCTTTATTACTAAGTAAACTCTTATAATCTTCTAGTATTTCTTAATAAAGAGTGCAAGTAATATAAACTTACTCTTCTTCTAATCCTACTTAAACTACTACTTCTTATTATAAAAACTTAGAAAAATGCGATATTTTATAAGAGTAATTATTAATAATAATATAAAGCTTCCCTTAATATTTAAGTTCTTATTAATATTAATATATTTATATATTAATTCTTATTTAATCTCTCTTAAATCTACTATAAGTAGTAGGACCTCTTAGATATAATAAGTAAATATTCTTATTTTTATAATATTCTTAAGCTCTAGCTTTCTTATTTTAACTTATTGCAGATTTTACTTTTAGGTGAATTCTTTACTTATTAGATTATATTTAGTACTATTATTTAAATCTATATAAGTTTTAATAAAATATCAGCCTAATATTACTATTAAAATATAAAGATATATAATTACTTTAATTTATAAGCTCTTAACTAAGGTTAAAGTAGTATTCCTAATTATTTATTATTTTCTAACTATTTTTATACTAATTATTAGCCTTTTATAGGAGGTATATTCTATAAGTTTTATAGGTTCTTAAGGTATTTAGGCTAAAAGTGTTCTTTACTCTTATAAATATAATAATATAGTTACTTTTAATCTTTACTAATTAGGTTAAGTTCTAGAATAAGAATCTAATTAATCTTATTATAAGATTTTCCTCTCCCTTTTCTATTACTATACTTTTTATAAGTTAGGGAATTATTAGTAAAAAAGCAGTAAGTTAGGTGCAAACCCTTATCTTCCTTTAAAGACTTGCGGCCTCTTTTCTAATTATAAGGCATTAAGTCCTAATATTATATAGCTAATATAACTATACTATTCCTAATACTAGGGATTACTAAAGTATAAAGGCTAATATAACTATATAGTTAGTCTTATAGCTTAATATAATAAATTAAAGTATATTACTTTTCCTATAGCTAGGGAAATTACTTTTCTAAAGAGTTAAGATATAAGTAAAAGTCTATAAGTAATTAATTTTCCCTCTGCTTAGCCTATTTAAAGAACTATATTAAGATTAACTTCTAATTCTTTAAATCTTTTATTAAGACTAATATCTATTTCTTAAATACTTCCTAATTATCTTTAGTAATATCTCACTTAATATCTAATATTTTCTTAAGATATTAATTCTATCTCTTATATCCCTTAGATTTTATATAATTTAAAGTAAAAAGAATCTATTTATAATTCTTTTAAAACTTGCGCTTAGTGCCTAAAAAGGCTCTTTATAAGTCTCGGATCTAATTATCTCTTTTCTAAACTATAGTTTATAAAGGCAGCTTAATAATATTCTTTAGTTTCAGATCGCCTCTGCTGCTTAAGAATGATTTATTTAAGTTTTATTAGGCTCTTAGTTAGTATTTAGTATTAATAATATTAATAAGTTAAAAGAGTTCTTATTCTTATTAGTAGAGCTTTTATAATTTCTTAAGCTTTTTAATTTGCTATATAATAGTAGCTATTTCTTATATAATTATAAAGTCTTTACTTAATAAGGGAGAAGTGAGGTTCTCTATAAGGCAGGAATCTTTAACTATATTAAACCGCTTAACTTCTTTAGCTAAGTTACTACTTTATTAGGTTATTAATACTATTTTATTTTTAAATAATTATAAAAGAAGTTTTAGAATTATAATAAGGTTTTCCTAAGGAGTTAGTTAGGTAGGAGAGAAAAGGCAGGTCTTATATTATATAAAGACTAAAACTTGCTAGATTTAAATCCTATAACTATAGCAAACTTAAAAAGAGGGGTTTACAGAACTATAGGGTTAGGTAAGCATTCCACTGCGGCCCCTTTAGGCTTATAGATAGAATCCCTATTATAATATAATATAGCTTTAAATTATAAATATATAAGTTAGANANAGANTNAGATAAGTATNTCTTTTATCTCTCTNNTATATTAAATTATTANTATATATAANTTATTANATAGTATANNAGTATTACTTATATTATATANNTTTATANATCTTAAAGTAAATACTTAAATANTTCTTATTANAGACTTTAATNTNTATTANNTAATATAANANTANTATAATTATAACTTAAAAAGAAAGTAAANTANTTCTTATAATTATAANCTANCTATAACTTNNNCTTATTATANTAATANAAATAATTACTTATATAAAAAAAANGCTATAAAAATAGNACTCTTAATCTTATATAATATAGTATTAATATANAGATAAGATATATANAAGTANACTATAACTTTAATAACTCTAACTATTTCTTATAATACTTATTACTTAGAGCCTATATATTAGTATAATTAGTAAAAGACCTATTAGTTAAAGACCGCCTCTAATATAATTAGAAAATAACTAATAAAGAAAAGACTCTAAATATAACTTATATATAAATACGCTAGGACTGCTTGCAAATTAAGATAGCAGATATCTTAGATAAAAAGGTTAACTAACTTATTAATAAATTCTATAAAATAATAAAGTTTATAATACTAATATAAAAGCAGCGCAGCCTAATATAGAACTTATAATAGAACTATTATATTACTAAAATAACTAAAAACCTAATAAAAGTAAGATAGAATTACTAATATATAAGAAGGGATAAAGACTAGCAGAAGCTATATAATATAAGTATATATTAAAAGTAAGTGATTACTAATATATTCTATATTTTATAGTATTAAATATTTAAGAATATTAGACTAGATATACTATAGAAGATTAAGAAATAGGCAAGACTCTATAGCAGCCTTATACTAGTATTACTATAGCTTCTATCTCTTATTTAACCTAATCTTAACCTACTAATAAAAAAATATATAAAGAAAGTATAGATTTTTATTAAATAATTCTTCCTAAAACTATAAGTAGATAATATCTAACTTCTACCTGCTCTTAGTATAAAAAAAAATATAGAATTAAAGTAGAACTAATAAGCTTCTATTATTCCCTAAAGTAATAAGTAAAAAGATCTTTAAAGCTCTTAATAAGATATAGTTATAAAAAGCTCTAGAATTAAATAGTATTCTTATAGGTTTTTTAAAAATATATATATAACTATTCTAAGAAGTATTATATTATATTATAAAAATAGGCTTTAAACTTAAGTATTTCTTAAAGCACTTCTATATTATTATTATAATAATTATTCTTAAAGTTAGTAAATTACTAAAGATCTAAAAAACTATAAAGAGCTAGTAATTAGTATCACTTCTTAGTATAATAGGTAAGATTATTAAAACTATAATTAGGAAACATATCTTAGCTGCGGCAGAGGTATTAAGTATCCTACTAAAAAAGCAAATAGAAAATTAAGCCTAAAAATCAATAGAACTAATACTTATAGTTATAGTTAAAGTAATATATATAATATAATTCTTATATAATATTATATTACTACTCTAGCTAGACTTTATAAAAGCCTTTAATATAATTAACTATAAATAACTAATTATAATACTTTAAATAATAGAGTTCTTCCTATAGATATTATAATAAATCTAGAGCTTTCTTAACATATATATAATATGCCTCTAATTTAATAATACTATCTCCTTTCTATTTAAGATTAATATAAGTATTTAATAAGAATTCTTATTCTTTCTAATCCTATTTATTATCTTTATTATAGACCTCTATATATAGCTAAAAGAAGCCTAAGATATTCTAATAATTAGATTTGCTAATAATATAAACTTACTAGTCTTTAGCTATAATATAGAAGAGATATAAAAGCGACTAAAAGCTAGATAAGATATTTATAAGAAATAGGCAAAAGATAATAAGATAATATTTAAACTATTTAAAGTAAAGCTTATATACTTTATAAAAAAGAGACTGCTAGACTTAATAAATATATAACTTAGACCTAATATAGTAATACTAATTATTATATATAGGTTCTTAGGCCTTTAGATATATTAGAAACTCTAATTAGATCTATATATTAATAAGCTTAAAGAGAAACTTAAAAGATAAAGGCAGGCTTTATATATAATTATATTAAATATTTAGAGTATTAATCTTATAATTATAAAACTAATATATATATAAGTAATCTAGTTAGTAATAGCCTATAGAGCAAGCTTCTACCACTCTTTAATAAATAACTAAAGTAAGCTTAAAAAGCTTATATATATACTTATATTAAAATAAATACAAGCCTTATATATAGTTATAAGAGTATATAAAGTAACTCTAGAGTAGCTGCTCTAGAGTAAGCTTAGTATTCCTTCTCTAAATTTATATCTTAATAAATAAGTTATAAAATACTACTAATACCTCTATTAATAGGGGAAGATAAACTATATATAAAGCATATTTATAGCAATAATATATTAGATATATATTAAGAAGCAGAAGAAACTATAGTATAAATTAATTAAAGAGCTAGAAAGATAAGCAACTAAGTAGCTCTAATTAAAATATAAAGTAAAAGAAGAACCTAAGAAGAGAAATATAGCTATATAGAAAGTATAATAGAAGGAACTTAATCTTATATTAAGAGATAAATAATAAATTAATAAAAGAGAAATAGTTAAAATATACTTATTATTTAGTAAAAAGGTAATATAACTTTATAATAATTTTATAAAGTTTAAAAGCTTAATATTAGTTTAACTTTATATAAAATGCCTAAGTCTTTAAGACTTTCTATTTAGGCACTAAGTGCCTAATATCCTATCTCTTTTATATATATATAGCAGAGGTATTAAGATATTAAGCTATATATTTATAGACTATTATCTTTATAATAATAATTAACTATTTTTATAGAACCTGCTATATATCTAATATAATCTTAATAACTAACTGTTAGACTTAAAAAAAGCCTAAATACTAATATAATAATTCCTTTAAATATAAGCTATATCTTAGTTTAAGCTTATATTATAATTATAGGAGAAATATTAATAGAAAGAGAAAAGGAATTAAAGAAATAAAAGAGAAGATTAATTAAATAATATAAAGCTAATAGTTCTAATAAATATAATANAANTACTATANAGCTAAGTTAAANTTACTAAGNCTTTACTAAGTGCTTTNATANNNNCTATAANAATATACTAATATATCTNANAAAAAGCCTATAAAAANAGNAAAAANCNAGCNTATTTATAGGAAAATAAANAGTAATTNNAAANTAATATANNAAAAAGAAANAAAAAGAAAGANTAAGNAAAANAAATTAGNNNAAAAAGNANAAAGTANTAACTCTTTTTATATATATTATTATATACTTNNNANAGCTATNCTATTTATANTATACTAACTTATTATTATTAGAAGACTTATCTTATAATTNCNANAANTAATNNAGAACTAGNAGAGNATCTNNCTTATTCTTATNCTTCTCCTCCTNCTCNTNCTTAGTATTATNCTTAANTTNNAGCTTCTNCTGCNTATNTGCNTACTACTTAAAGGCAAGGTCCTTCTTATCTAATATACTANTNNNNAATNANNCCCTATATAAGGCTANAATAGTNCTATTATATANNTAAAGCTCTTTTAAAAATAACTNNTNTAATTNTATTAAATACTTTATAATATTANTAAGATATAAAATACTANTAATAANNAAGTTATTATTAGAGAATAGTATTTATATATTTAATATAAAGCTAGACTAAGCTTAATTTACTATTTTAGTAGCACTTAATATATAGGCTGCTATATTATCTAACTCTTATATCTTCTCTATCTACTATAAGAGTTAGTAAAGACTAAGATAAAAAGAGACTATATTTATAAAGACCTTACTAATTAAAGCCTCTATAAATATCTCTCTAGTAAGTCGCACTGCTAAGAAGAATATGAGGCAATTGCCTTTCTAATTAGATTAATAAGTAATATATACTTTAGCTATTAGGTCTAAAATAAATAATTAGTAATATAGAAATACTATAAAGATAGTAGAGTATTTACTTATTTACTCTTAGTAAATAGCAGCTATATCTTATATTCTTATTCTTATAATATTAAGCTAGTATAGTAATACTTATATTAAACCTGCTATAATAGCAGGCCAGATAGCTAACTAGCTATTACTATCTCCTTTATCTCCTCCTTCTCTTCCTTCTTATTTATTACTATTACTACTACCTCCTCTTTCTCTCTAAGCCTAATAAAAACTATAAGTAATTGCACTAAAAATATATTAAAGCTAAATAAAGCTATAAGAGAGTAGAGATACTTATAGTCTTATTTGCTATTAAATTAAGCAGCTTCTTAGGATTTATTAGCCTCTATACTTATATTTACTTATAAGGTATTAGTATTATATAACTATACTAGAGATAGAATAAATATATATAATAGTAATATTATTATTATTATTATTATTATCTTTATATAAGTATATTATTAGCATATTAAAGCTATAATAAAAAGGCAATTAACTTATTTTATAATTATTATAAAGAAGAAAAGAAAAGAGAAAAATAATAAATAAGTATATACTTACTTAGCTATAGTAATAAAATAATAGAAAAATCCCCTAACTGCCTTTATAGCTAATTATAATTAATTAATTATAATATTTAACTATAAAGATATTAAATATAATTGTTTATTACTATAACTTTATAAATATAGTTTTTAAAGTTAGAATTATTATTAGCTTTATAATCTTAATATTACTTTCCTATCTTACTAACTATTAGCTTATTAATATATCTTTTATAACTAATAAGTATTTTAAAATAGTTAGTAGTAGTAGTATTAATATGCTATGGCACTCTTAGGTTAAACAGAGCTTCTATACTATAATTATTACAGGAAAAACCGTTCCGCAGCAGCTATAATAGCCTATAGCTATATATAGCTAGTTTGTGTATAGCTCTTAAGGGGCTATAGCTACTATATCGCACACACCTTTATAAATAAGACCCTATAATTAGACAAAAACCTAAATACTATATTTATAGGCCTATAACAAGTTCGCATTAAGTTCTAGCCTGCTATATTATACCAGACCCTTTCTTATTAAATAATACTTTAGAAATTTATAAGAGGTCCCTATATAAACCTCCTCTTATTATAATAATTAATTATAGCTATAATATATTCTAGAGAGTTTAATAAAAGGTTCTAATCTTTTAAAAGAGGTTTAGAACCTTCTTTTTCTATTTCTATTAGCTATTAACTATATATTTCTATCCCTATATTTATTAATAATATAGCTTTTATATAATAAGAAGGTCCCTAGCCTTTTAATCTACTGCCTGCTATCTAATTTAATAAATTATAGCTTATAGATTTATATTACTTAACTTTATTATATTAGGGGTTTATTATATAGTTTTAGGCCTAAGATAGGAGGCCTTAATACTGCTTAATTAATATGCCCTTTTTTTTATTACTATAGAGATTAGTGCTCTTATTAATAAATAGAAAGTCTGCCACTCTTATTATAGGCAGATAATACTATAGGTTTTTTATTTAACTATAATATTAGGCTCTAATTAGTTACTAATTATATAGGGACTAATTATATAATATAGGACCTTTTACTCTAGGATATAAATCCGGAGAAAATGGTATTAGTAGCGGGATTTAAACCTATAGCTTCTCTATAAAAAGCAGAGGGCCTGCCTAATAGGTGACCACTCTGCTATACTAACTTTTAAAATAGTTATAATATTCTATTATTATTTTATTTTTAATACAATTATTCTTTTTATATATAAAAGTTAAATAAGCTTTAGAAAATAAATAGTAGTATATTAAAATAAAAAAAAGTGCTATAAATCTTTTAAAAAGGTATAAATTACACTTTTATAAGGCCTTAAAAGAATTAGCTTATTTTAAATATATAAAGTAAAAAGAGATTTTAAAAGACTAATTAAATATAATTTAAGCTATAAGAGTACATTTATATAAGCTAATATATTCTTAATTATAAAAGATAATACTTAATATAAGAATAACTTATAATACTTAGTAATAATAGTAATAATATCTCTAAGAATAATAAGAATAGTTAGCTTAAGATCTTAAATAATAATATATATAATATAAACTATAAGAAGTATAAAGTTTTAAATAAGCCTGTAAATATATTTTAGCTTATTAATTATACTATCTTTTATCTTAATACTATATTAATTAATATAGTTAAATATAATATAGTTATTAAACTATTAGTAATAAATAATATTATACTTATTAAAGCTATATTACTAATAAATAATAATAGCTAAAATAGAATCTAGGGAAGTAGGGAACTTACTAGCAATTAATAGCATTATAATATACTTTAAATAAAAGGAAGCCCTAAAATATACTAAGTTATAAGATATAAGAATATAAAATAAAAATAACTAGGAGTTTAGATTATTTTAATATCTAAGAGCAGAAATTTCTAGGCAGCTATATATAGCTACAGTAATTTACTATTACCTTAGAATTTTAAACACAACCCTCACTTTTCCTTTATCTTTACTTTTTTTTTTTTCTTATCTCTACTAAAGTAACCTATCTTTAATAAAGTAACTCTATACTAAATCTTCTCTCTATATAGCCCTAATCTATCATTTTATTTATTATTTAAGCGCCTACTATTACTACATTATAGCCTATACTAAAGCTATTATAAAAAGGCAAGGAGGAGGAGCTTAACTTTATTAAGGCAGCAAGACTTTACCTAATAGCAAGACTATTATAACTAAGATACTATATAAGGCGCCATATAAGGCAGCGCGCAAAGCAGGCAAGGCAGCACATAAGTTTACTTTAGGAACAAATAGTATAAAAAAGAAGTATAAATATAAGCCTAATAGTAAGTTATTCTTTAAAACTCTTAGATTTAAATTATATATTAATATATATAGCTATTACTCTCTAAGAAATTAAAAAGTACTAGAAGTTTCTAAAACTTCTTATTCCTAAAGCTCCCTTTACTTACCTTATAAAGGAGATTATTATAAATCTTAAAATAGCCAACAAGCATATCCAGGCTGCGGCTTTAGCTATACTCTAAAAAGCTATAGAGTATTTTATTATTTAAATAATATAAGGTATATATTCTAACTACTATTTAAGCATACTTTACTAACTATTATAGCTATAAATATTATAGCTATCTATACTAAGCATATCACTATTTAGCAAAAGAATATAACTACTTTAAAAAAATATTCTATCTATTTTCAACCACCTATTAGTTTATAGTATTACTAGGAGTAATATAAGGGGTCCTTAAGAAGAAGCAGTAACAGATTATAGACCTATAGTTTATAAGGTATAGACTATAAAGTATAGAGAATTAAGTAGGTAAATTTAATAAAAGGTTACTTAGTTAGAGGCTTATTTAAATAAGTAAGCTTCTATATACCTATCTATCTGCCTAAATAATATAAAAAATAATTACTATTTATATTTTTTAAATTTGAAAGATATATATTATTTGCTATAGATAATTTTAGGTATTATTTATTTTACCTATAGGTAAAAATAAACTACTTATAGTTCTCTATAAATAATATTTTTACTTATAGGTACCTATAGGTAATTTTAAAACCCTATATATATTTTACATTCTATAATAGGTACCCACGGGTACCCATGGTCCGGGTATTTTAATGCCTATATATATGTTACTCGGCAGTGTAGCACCGTACACTAATCAAGGGCCTCGGTAGTCTTGTAAATCTCATTGTAGCCATCCAATGCCTGCTTCTCCAATAAAGATAGATCCTGTCCTCGAAAGCGTTCTGGATCCAAGGCTTTCTGAGTTTTATCGTCCACCTTCGACCCATCTATCAGCTCGGTGATAAATCTGGCGGTTCCCGCTCCATGGGTGACCCAGACTGCGACAGCCAAGTACAGCCCCTGGACGGAGCTTACTTGACCAGCCAAAGGCATGTTATCAGGGGTCATAGAGAATATGCCGTTGAAGCTCTCCGCGTCTTCGAAGTCGACACTAGAGTCTCGCGGAAGAAAGCTCCTCGCGATTCTCAAAGGCTCCTGAAACTCAGGCACCCACTTCCCAATCGCTGTGTCATTGGTGGGCTTATAATGTACTGGTCGGTGATCATAGGTGCCCATTCCGTAGCGATCTCCATGGTCCCTTGCGTAGACATGATGTTCAGGCCATCGGACGAAAGGTTGCTTGAAAGAGTTGGGTTGTCGAATTCGGCCGTGCGAATACGGATGTCCAACGGGGACAACAGGCATCGGGAAGTCCAGTTCCTTACAAAGATGCTGAGCCCAGATGCCAGTAGCCAAGATCACCTTGTCAGCTTGTAACTGGGAAATAGTCGTGCCGTCTTGAACCTCAACGCCATTGATGCGGCCACTTGAGATGAGCAGTCTTTTGACGTCGCCTTGTAGGCATTGTACGCCAGCTTCCTTAGCCTTCTCTAGGTAAAACGAAGTAATTGTGGCTGCATTCGCGGTTCCGTCGGTCGCGAAGTGTAACACCTCTCCCGGACGAGAATCATCCACCAACTGCGGTGCAAGTTCTCTGGCGCCCTGAATACTTAGCATGTTTGCCTGGAGTCCCAATTCCGTCGCCTTCTCGCGTCGTTGCTTTAGCCTGTCAATGCCAGCCGCCTCGAAAGCAATCTCGAGCCCACCAACGGCATCGAAGCCACCGGGTATCTTGGTGTATTCCGATACTGTATTGACGGCTAGTCGTGTGAGAACCTCGGACTCGTTGAACTGTCCAATAAATCCAGGGGCATGGCCTGTCGATCCGACAAGGTGTTCGATAGAGCGATCGACGATGGTGACCTCTCTCTTGATGGACGAGGAGGATAAAAAGTTGGCTATTGCCGAGCCAACAATACCGGCGCCGACGATGATAACACTCTCAGTGTTGGATGACATGATCCAGAAATAAAAGAGACAAAATTGTTGACAACTGAGGAGATGCTCACTTTTATTGACAGAAGAATGAGGGTTTTGCTTTCTTGTAAGCCGGAATTGGAGATATTATATATACAATATATATTTAGCGAAATGTATGTCGCTTGCCCATAGACGCACGATTGCATCAAGGGCGCGATGTTAGCTGCATTGGAAGCCCGACAACATATGCCGATAAGTGGGCGAGCTGAGCGCTGAAATTAGCGCCATGTCATTCGAAAGGCGGACTGAAGAGTGTGGGACTCCCTCCATCAACTACTGCTTTTAGGAAACCTATTTATTCAAAGGCACCGAAACAATGTGGTGCATTGTTGAGGGCAGCACAAAATGGTCAGAATGGATCATCGGAACATTAAAATACTACATATGTAGTTGGGCAAGCTCGTGAACGTTTAGAAAGGTTAGGGGCTTTGAAGACGGACTAGCGACACGCATCTGGATCGAACAGTCGTTCTACCCGAAGTAATGTTTAGTTAATACTGAAGAAGAAACTATTTTGGGTGGATTATTAAGGGTCATTTGGCGGGCAGTAGCGCGAGCCTGCCTCATGGAAAGGCGGCGAATATACCAGGAATTTGAGTGTGCAACTCAGAGTTTACTACACCGTGAGTGGCAGTGTATGTGAACCTGCGCGGGGTCAGAGTCATAAGATAAAGTAGAGTTGTATTGGTGGTATAAAGGATGTAAGCAGAGATTATCTACGTTTTCGCAAATGGATGTACAAGAAAGTTCCAGCAAGCCCTTGGCAGTTCAGCCTCCGCACGAAAGTCATAGCATCCCTCTCAGAAACGTATGCCCTTGATTCGCTGTGCCATATTACTGCAATTTCTCAAACTCTCCAACACGTGAGATATGTTATCATTCAGCCTACCTCGGCTGCATGCTTGACACATCACTTCAACGCCCGGCCTCGTCCAGACATGACTTGCAGCAGCGGGCCGTTGCTCTTTAGGATCCTGCAGCAAAACCGCTTCGTCAGAGCCTAACAGGCGTTCCTCCATGATATTTTGACCAGATGTAGCTTTAGCTACAGCTTCCCCGGCTAGGATGGCGAGAACCGGGATCCCTCGCATGAGAGGAGGGAGGCCGCCCTGAATATTGGATAGTCTAGCAAGTTTGAAGAGCTCGCTCTGGAAGTTTGTGGATTTCCGGCTCGACATTGAAATCTTCCTTGACGTGTTCTGAGAATTCTGAGAAAGGATACAGTCCATTGGCTACCAGTAGCTCGTCATTAGATTGGTAAAGAGACGTGACTGGAGATTTACGAGAAGGTGAAGATCAGAAGATAGGCCGTGAGCAGGGAGGCGTCGATACACATGTGGGCGAGGGGCGGAGCGCTACATAGCACCAGAAGCGTGTTAGTGTACTCTCCTCAGCGGCAATTGATGAATGGTAGTTTTGCCAAACTATTAATTGCTTCCAGAAGGTTCACTTACATTATGATTCTATACGTACTATTGATTCGCTGAAATTTCGCTACTGTTGAGAATACAGTTTGTAACTAATACGGGTAATGTAGGGAAAACAGTCAACGGTGCAGTGCTCAATCATTGGAATTGTGCAATATTGCGGCGCAACAGAGAACACCACTCAACTTTGCCAGCTTTTTGCGGTTTGGTTATAATTTATCTCCCTCGAAAAGAGTCCGTTAAATTAGACATGTACTTGGACTGAATTCCGTACATGAGCGCCGACTTAACTCTCATGTGCGCTGTGTTTTCAGTGCCCCCTTGGGATTGTCACACACGCTTCTATAAATATCTATATATATTCCCATACGCAATGGGGTTTCCAAAGTGTTTGCCATTTGGAAATAATTTGGAAATTTCTCAGCCCAATGTCAGGCAATATCTAGAGTCTCGCCGACTGATATTCTTCTTGCTGAATCACACCTCCGACTTCCACCTCCGCGACAGCGGCTCGAAACGCACCCTCAACATCATGCTCATTGATCCACCAAGGATCCATCCTCGCTCGCACTCGTTCTCTCAATTGCTCATCTGTTTCAATCTTTCCCTTTTCTACAGTTGCTTTCTGCCCCACGACGGCCTTGTGTACCACGCCGAGGAGCTTATTAACGTGGGGACGCCTCGTCGCCTCGTAAATGCGGAAGATCTCCCCGATTTCCGCTGCGGAAGGTTTTCTCTTGCCAGCCGAGGATGCGGGCCAAACGTGGTTTAGAGCTAAGGATAGTGCGTAGGCGTCGTCGATGGCAAGAGATCCGCCGGCCGCAAAGGCGCCGCCGTGTGTGTGAGCGGCGTCTCCGACGAGGGTGACGCGGTTGGCGAAAGACCATGTGTCGAGAGCAGGGCCGGCGAAGTTAGGAAAAAGCCGGATGTTGGGGCTTGCTTGAATGAATGCGCGAACAATTGGGTTCCAGTCCTGAGAGTTGATGCTCGTCAGTTGCTAGAGTTAGATAGCGAGAGTGAACTATGCTAGCTTACCTTGTATAGCTCCTTGAACTCAGTTAAGCTGCCTAGGTCATCCCATAGCACATCTCTACCTTCTGCTTCCGGATCTGATGGGTCAACGTTATAACCTCCAACAACAGTAAACATGCCTTTGCCTATTCGACAGAAGTAAGCTTAGCTGACACGAACGAGACGAGAGGTCGTGCTGGCTGGCTTTACCTAATCGCGAGTGGAAGAAGTTCCGACCATGGCCAACCTGGAAGCAATTTGAGCTGTTAGCAACAATCTTGAGTTAAAGTAACGTTATCTCAAAAATTGTCTGGACGAGTGTGGTTCAACTAACCCAGTGAGCGGCATCCTCCGGGTAGTCGAGATCCTTTAACCGAGACGACTCGAATGTCGCACGAAACGCAACCCAGCCGGTCCATTGCAGCTTATGCGTCGGAACAAAGACTTGACGAACGTTCTACCGCATTCCCTCTCATGTCAGCTTTTAGGCCTCGTTCTTGTGGCAGCTCGGGATCTCCAAGTTTCAGAGTTGCTACGCACGGAGTGAATGCCATCGGCTCCTATCAGAATATCCGCCTCGGCGATGGTCCCGTCGTCGAAATGAAGTGTAACCCCCTGTTCAGACCCCAACGTCACGTCAACCGTCTTCTTGCCGAGGTGAACCAACTCTTTGGGTACGTTCTCCAGCAGCGCCTGATGGAGGTGTGCGCGGTGAAAGCGAGCCGTGGCGTGCTTCTCGTTCTCGACAGCGTGATGGACGTCCTGGCCGATGATCTCTCCCGTCTTCCAATGCCGGTAGATCATGGGATAACCCGACGTTTGCCGCGTGCAGACATCGCCGCTTAGGGCATTTTCAACGCCCAGCTTTTCGAGCGACCTGAGGCCATTGGGACCAATGCCGATGCTGGCGCCGATTTGTTTGAACTCGGTGGCGCGCTCGTAGATTTGCACATTGACGCCCGGGTGCTTGAGCAGTGCGATGGCGGTGATGAGGCCTGCGATGCCGCCTCCGGCGATGGCCACCTCGAGGTTGACTGTTGCGCGCGAAGGAGATGGGTTTGCGTCATTGTCCCCGGATTTCGTGTCGGAATATCCTGTCATTGTGACAGACCACGAAGAGTCCGTTGACGAAGATCAACAGCGAAGAAGAAATTGCTTGGCCTGGCGGATTGGATTGTATTCCCTCTAAACTTAGTTGTATGTGGTGAGTGTTGAAGTTTGATCAGTCTACAGTTTTAGACTCTCGGGTTCAGTCAGTTTATAGAAATCGTGCAATCTTTTACAGTAAGCAGATCATTCAACAATACATCCACATTTCAATCATGTCGCATATTCAATGGGACATGAGGGGATTTTTAATCTTGGATCACGCAATCCAAAATCATTCTTTAGTTCGCAGGTCCGGCTCCGATATTAGCCTTCAGGAAATTTTCTTTTTCCATTTAATAGCCATGATTTTGTTTTTACATGGAAAAGCATCTCGGAAGACATCACTTGAGCACGCGTTACTCTACAGATCACTTGCCTCACTTCCAGACTGTAATTGTCTTGAAATCACTGTATATGAGACGTGAGTTCTAGATCCGCTCTCCCCATGTACGCAGGTGAGCTTGTTGAACGTTCGTTCATCCCTCTCGGGTATAGTCGTACTGGCAACGGCGGTCCGCACAAGGAATACTACTGGATCGATACCTTACCCAGAATCGATACCGCTTATATGTTCGAGGGAAGGTGAGAGGAAAGAGTCGAAGTCGTTTCTCCAAAGTTTCGTGGTTGTCACTGTTGCCCGCGAAACCTTCATTGACTCGTTCACATTTTCTCACATAAGGAACACTTCGGCTGTCGCAGCGTCGTATCTCATCGTCGCTGGCATCTACAAGCTCTTTGGTGAGATCCTCCAGACAGAATCATTCAGTACTCAAGGCAGAAGATCTTTCGGCGAGGCACAGTTCATCGTAGGCCAAGTCATACTAGCTTTCTTGCTCTATTGTGAAGTATACGAATAAAGATCATCTGGTGTCTTCTGACTTGTTAATGAGAAAAAAAAAGTTGAGGATGAGAGAAAGTAATTATTACTCCAATTGGCCTTTGGGGAGCCGGCGTATGGAGGATGATGCGCAGACGGTGATGAACATGTCTGAAGAGTGGCCCAATCTGGTTGTCTGACAATCTATGGAACTTATCGGGTTTGTATAAGACATTAGTCGTCCTTGCCATCTATAAGAGAGAGCCAAGGAATTGATGGCGATATTGAAGTGGCAATGCAGCTTTCTAGCCCATGCTCCCATTGACACCCCCAGAACAGTTTATCTAGTACCACAAAGAACCCCAGCAACATTCGCGAACGTCTTGCATCCGAAGTTCGTATCGGATCAGTGACAAACTCGGACAACCAACCAAGCAGGGTTCCCCTCTCGCAGATAGGCCAATGCATGTTATCGCTGCAGTTGTCTCGTGAAGATAGCGACAGCTCTACTTCGTGAACCAGCTTGGGATCCGCACCTGGTGTTACATTCGGCTGGCCGGCTCTCTGGGATCCAAATATATAACCATTCCGTGATAGTACGTATGCAGCATTGTCTTTACCAAGGAATTGATAGAGAGCCGGGAAGGTCCTTTTGTAGCTCGATCAGAACTCTACCATCTGTCCCCTGTTCTTTTGTGGGTTGGGTGCTGGTATCGTGGCCGCTACCGCAGGAACTTATGAGGATGTGGTGCGACCTTCCAGAGCAGTACAGCAATTTTGTACGAACCAAAAGATAATCAGACACCCAAGCCAAATGGGGAAGTGATGATCCTGGGTGCTAGGTTGCTCTGCAACCTATGTTCTATCGCTCTCGGTTCACCGAGTGTTGATGGCATCGACTTATATCCCAGTCCACGCCCACCGAAATACACGATCAACGGTCCACCAGCTCAAATGGAAACCATCCAAGGTCTTCCCATCAAGCCGACCGAGATCCCCATTGGGCAACTGGGGGTGTCGGCCGAGAAAACTTCAAGTCCAGAGGTCAAAAATGTCGAGGACATCACCGCATATCCTGTCGACAGCGAACATGAAGTTACAGAGATCAGAAAAGCCGATGGCTCATTTGAAGAAGACTCTCCATACGAGGAAGTTCGAGCAGCCGTAAAAAACATCGATGGGGGAGAGGTCGCCAACACGTTGAGGGCCTGGATCCTAGGCACCATCTTCGTCACCATCGGCTCCTCACTGAACATGTTTCTCAGCATGAGGTATGTTATTATGCCAGCTTCAATTCCCGCGATAGTACCCGTTCTAATACCGTATCCCCGTTCTAGGAGTCCTGCTATCAACTTCCAGGCTCTAGTCGTTCAGTTGGTTGTGTGGCCCATCGGTTGCCTCTGGGCCAAGACGATTCCAACACGAGTGTTTAACACATTCGGAGTATCGTGGACTTTCAATCCAGGTCCCTTCAATATCAAGGAGCACTGCGTCATTACGCTGATGTCCAATGTCAGTATTGGATACGCCTACAGCACAGATGCCCTGCTCGCGCTCCAGGGAAAGCCGTTCTACAACATCAACCTGGGCTGGGGCTTCTCGCTGCTATTCACTCTTAGTTCACAACTGATTGGCGTTGGACTGGCCGGAATGTTTCGCCGCTTCCTAATCTGGCCGTCAGCCATGATATGGCCTGGCCAGTTCTCCAATACTGCTCTGTTCTATGCACTACACGACAAGAACAAAAGCGTTGGTCCAGGTGCCAATGGGTGGCACATGAGCCGGTACCGCTGGTTTCTTATAACGGCTACTGGGATGTTCTGTTACTACTGGATCCCAGCCGTCTTATGGCAAGGTCTATCCGTCTTTGCTTTTGCAACCTGGATCAGGCCTAACAACGTCGTGGTGAACCAGTTGTTCGGTGGTTTCACGGGCCTCTCGCTAATACCCATTACCTTTGACTGGACCTATGTGACAGCATATCTCCTCGATCCCATTCTAGCGCCAACTCACGCTCACTTCAATACTCTTATTGGCTTATTTGTGTTTGTCATCTTCTCTTCGATTGGGATGCTATACACCGGCTCTCTCTACTCCGAGTACCTCCCTGCCGTCACCTCACAGACGTACGACAACACGCAGAACTACTACAATGTCAGCAGGATTCTGGACGATAATCATTTGTTCGATGAAGAAAAATACAAAGCGTACTCACCACTTTTCTTGTCGCCAACGCTGGCACTCAACTACGGTCTTGGCTTCGCAGCCCTGACGGCCACACTTATTCACGTTGGCTTATACCACGGCAAGGAAATATGGTATCGCATGAGAGCTGCACGCGACCAAACTCCAGATATTCATCTCAAGCTCATGAAGAAGTACAATGAGGCTCCCGACTGGTGGTATGCTGTTCTCTTCCTCGCTTCCGTGGCCATTGGCCTGGGAACCGTTCTCGGTTTCGACTCGCAGCTACCTTGGTGGGGATATTTCGTATCTCTCATTGTCGCGATGGTGTTCATGATCCCGACTATCATGATTCTCGCTACGGCAAACATCACCATCAGTTTAAACGTTATCTCGCCGTATCTCGCCGGGTTCATGATCCCCGGCAGGCCCATCGGCATCATGGTCTTCAAGGTCTACAGCACCGTCGTCTTAGGACAGGCGCAAATCTACAGCGGTGACTTGAAGATGGCGCATTACCTCAAAGTTCCCCCGAGGGTGACGTTTGCGTGCCAGGTCGCAGCGACCATCTGGGCATCGTTCGTGCAGATCGCCACAATGAACTGGACACTAGGCAATATTCCCGATGTCTGCGACGACCTGCAGAAACACCACTTCACCTGTCCAAACGGCCGCGCCTTTTTCTCCTCGAGCATCGTCTGGGGAGTCATTGGACCGCGCAGGATGTTCGGCGAGGGAGGCATGTACGCGGTCATTAATTGGTTCTGGCTGATCGGTGCCGGGCTGCCCATTGCTCTATATCTGGCGACCAAAGTGCTCAAGATTTCCTTCTTCCAGCACTTCAGCGCGCCCATTATGCTGGGAGCCATGGCCTGGCTGCCCCCTGCGACACCTCTCAGTTTTTCTAGTTGGGCTATCGTCGGACTCATCTTCAACAAATGGATTCGAACCAAATGGAACGGATGGTGGACTACATACGCTTATACAACTGCCGCCGGCCTAGACGCAGGGCTGGTTGTCAGCACAATCATCATCTTCTTTGCCATCACGTTCCCCGACATCACTGTTCCGCAGTGGTGGGGGAACGTCGGTATATGGAATACCTTGGATGCGACCTCGACTGCAGTGTTGAAGACGGTGGCGGAAGGGGAGACGTTTGGTCCGAAGAAGTGGTAGCGGAACTCCGACCCTGGATATGCTCAAGTCATTGCCATCAGTTCAGCTCAATGCATATAACGGTGTTGTTCAGGACGACTGCCCATAGTTTGTGATAATAATGGAACCCAAACGAAAGGCTTCACAATGGATTTGCCCCCGGCATCACTATAATTTGCCCCCGGCATACGGCGAGGGTCAAGCCTGTCAACGTAGGATTCTATTCCATGTAATCGTAAATAAAGATATGTATAAAGTCACCTAACAGTTCAGCTTGAGACATCAAAGGGAGCTTAGCGTGCCAATAGTGCGCCTTGCAAATTACAATGCATATGCATCCATCTCAGGAGCGCGCGGGGAGGGTGCGGCTGAATGTTACACACGTACTTGGTTAGGTCACTTATTAGGCGGCATGTATAGTCGGGCTGCTGCCACTATCACGGCCTCGGCAAACTTGTACTCTTCACTGATCTCAAAAGGTTCGAAAGCTACCATACCCAAGGCGGCTACCCTTACAAAGGAGCAAAGAAGACCCCTCGTGGTGACGAGCTTGTGTCGTTTCACAGGTAGATGCTGATGTGAACGATGGCCACTCCACAGCCTCAACACCAGATGCAAGGCGGGCATACACCGCTTGTGGCTCGCAAATCTGTGGCTAGGAAACCCATCGGTCCACCAGCCGGAGCACGCACCATCGTCTCTTCACCTCATCAGCAGCAGCATCAGCAGCAGTATACCCAGCAGGTTCAGCAGAGCCAACAGGTTCAGCCGCAACGCCAACATGTTGAACAAAATACTCTTCAACAGGGCCATTCCCAAGCTCATCCCCAACAGCCTCATCCCCAGCAGAGCCATCCTCAGCAGGCTCATCCCCAGCAGAGCCATCCTTTGCAGAACCATCAACAGCAGAGCCATCCTTTGCAAAATCACCAAGCCCACCAGAGCCATCAGATGAACCGGGTTATCCAAGATCAACAGAGCTATCAAACCCACCAAGCCCAAAATTCTCACCATGCTCAACCAGCCCAAATTTTCCAGCAACGCCAACAGAGTCAACATGTACAGCAACCCCAGCAGCAGTATCAGCAAAGTCAGCAGCAGCCAGCCCAATTTGCTCAACAGCATCAAACTCCGCAGCCTCAAAAAAATCCACGAGACTATAGTTCGCCACAGCCGCAACAACAGTTCCAGCCTGTTCTTACAAGGTCTTCTACCATGCCAATCCAGCCGCAGAATCCCATGCCCGCGCTTACACCGCAGATGCAACGCCTTAGCATCAGCGGTAGCACCAAGTCAGCCCCAATGCCAGGACAGAGCAGACGCACGAGCGTCATAAGTAGCCCTGGTGTTTCTACTCCTGGGACATCCGATGCTGCTCCTAATACGATCAGAAGCCCTAGCGGCAGTTCCAGGCGGATGAGCACTATTTCCCAAGAGTCCTACTTCCAAATGTGCAATCATTGTAAGAAAGGTGAGAATGACATCCATAGTTAGCAGCAAACCAAAGGAAAGGCTCATACTCATGGTATCAGGTATCCCGGCAAACGTGTCCATCTACTCGTGTCTTATTTGCAGCACCATTGAAAAGCCCACCGTGTTCTGCGTCTGGTGCTTCACTACCAACGCAGCAGCCACCTCTCACGCGCACGACAAGTCATTCTACGTGACCGACTCAGACCTCCGCGTCCAGCTTGCAAGCGGAGGGGTTCCACAGCATCTGTGGACAGTTCGAAAGAATGTCACAGGGAGAATATGGTACACTCACAATGCTAGTGGATTCAAGACACATATCCAGCCAAGGACTGTGATGTATCCCTCTGGACTGCCGCAAGGCTGGGCAGAGCGTAAGACGCCGGATGGCCGCACGTTCTACTTCAACAGCATCCTTGGCACCAGCTCATGGACGAAGCCGAGCAATTCGCTCCCCAACGGTTGGAAAGAACTACGCACTCCAGACTTTATTCCCTTTTATGTCCATGAAGGCTTGGGATTGTCCACGTGGGAGAGGCCTGGTGAGCAGCCGAAGCCGGGAGCGGCTGCTAAGCGTGCCAAGGCTACGACGAGTGGAAGTAAAAGTTTGTATGCTCCAGCAGCGAAGCTCAGCATGGCCATACTCGCCGATTCTTCAGACTTTTCGTCTCCATCCGGGATATTGTCTGCAACCAAGGCCGCTGGCAGGCTGACCGGTCACGGTCTCAAGATCGCAGGCAAGAAGATGGGAAAGCTCGGGACAAAGCAGAACATGGCCAAGATGGGCAGATATGTGAATCAGGCTGGAAAGCTAGCTGGCAGTGGCTCCGACTGTGACGATGGAGGCGATGACGATGGTGACTATGGGGCGGAAGAGCCGGCTGATTATGGCGACAACGGAGGACAGCAGGATGGGGACTTCGAGGAGCAGACACAGCCAGGATCGTATCAGCAGTCGCCCATGTTTGAACAGCCTGGTTATACCGATCAGCAGCAGCCGCTCCTATCTGATGGTGGACAGGGGCAGGTTGTGTACGAGCAGCAGCCCGTCAATGAGCAGCAGCCCGTCTACGAGCAGCAGCCATCATACGAGCAACAGCCATCATATCAGCAGCAACCGGCGAGCGATCAACAGCCGGTGTACCAGCAACAACCAGCTTTCGAACAGCAACCATCATATGAGCAACAGCAATCGACGAGTGATCAACAGCCGGTGTACCAGCAACAACCAGCTTACGAACAGCAGCCATCATATGAACAACAGCCAGTATATGAACAGCAGCCGACAACTGATCAACAGCCAGCGTATCAGCAACAGCCATCATATGAGCAGCAGTCAACGTTCCAGCAACAGACAGCTTACGAGCAGCCGATGTACGAGCCGGTCCCTACCCAGCAGCCGTTGACCTTCGAACCCATACTTTCGCCAGACCAGCAGCAGGGGAACTACCCTCCACAAGGCCTCGACCAAACATACACTCCCCAAGATCCAGCCCAGCCACTCCTGTCCTCTTATCAATCACAAGATCAGCCGCCCGTTGTGGACAACATTGCCGTCATTGAGAACTATAACAGTTTCCTCGATAAGACGGATGTGTATGTCGACAATAGCCAGAGCATCGCTATCACCAGCGTGGATCAGAGCTTAGATGAAACCAACGTTGTCAACGAAAACACTCTTGTCAACGAAAACACTCTTGTCAACGAAAACACTCTTGTCAACGAAAACGCTCTTGTCAACGAAAACGCTCTTATCAACGAGAACGCTCAAAGCAACTCTATGTTGGTCAACGACAATAACTTATTGGTGGACAACACGATGCAACAGCCCTTTGCACCACCGCAATATGCCCTCCAACCAAGTCCTGAACCTTCGGTCTTCACTCCACCGCCGCCTCAGCAGTTCATCCCTCCATCTCCGGATCCGGATCCTCAAGCTTTTACTTCACCAACTCCTGAGCCGTTCATCGGTTCTTCACTAGCTCCTCCTGATCAGTTCCTTGTTCAACAGCCACCTCCCGAGCAATTCGTCTCTCCGGCGCCATGTCCTTCTGGACAGCCTGTCATTCCGCCTGGTCAACAAGTGATGACGACGCAGGAGATCATCGACAGCATCGATAAGCCAAATCCAGCGCTGGAATTAATTTAAGTGTGGGCCAGGAAGATTAGAATACATTCATGATTATACACACTAGTAAATAGGAATCCCATAAATGCAAGTTTACTACAGACTCTCAGATTTATCGTTTAAAATAAGAGCCTCCGCCTTCAATATAGCCAACACAGAAGGGTAGGTAATTTAAAGTCATGTTCTCGCACAGCACTGAAAGTAGAAGGCTGCCAAGAGATGTGGACCAGCCTCACAGCGAATTTGTTTTATCCCGAGGCAGAACTTGTCTTGCAAGATGAAAATTGCCTTTATTCCAATTGCCGCTTTCTGCAGGAGCACGTGCACAAGTGGGATTTCGTACATGTACAGAAAAACTGGGAGTGTGTTGTGCCTGTAAAACTAAAGTCGTTACATCCACGCCAAGGCTGTCACATCAATGCTCACCACCAACAAAGCCTACGACAAAACATGAACCCCTACGAGACGGATCCAGAAAAGATCCCTTCTCAGGATCGATATGCCGATGTGCCCAATTACGGTCGCTACTTCCCTCAATCAGACGACTTCCATCCTGACAGTCAATATGTGCTCGCGGACTCGGCTGAATCCCTACAATACTGGGCGGATGTCCTCGACCTCTGTACCTCTAATACCAGAATATACGAGGACCCGGACGGAAGAGACGTATTTGCCCTGGGCCGTGTGATTGTCAAGTCATGCCACCTTCACGACACAGCGGAGGGCTGGGGCTCGGCCAGAGACTTTGTACTTGCGGATGCCAACGAGGTCGAAGCCGCTGCTTTAGCTCGAAATGCTCTCAAGGAGGTGAAAGTGCCCGATATATACTTTTCAGGCAAGGTTCGCCATTTGTTCGTTCAGTTTGCATTCTTCCACAGCTGACCCGATCATCACACAAAGGTTCACCCCACTGGGCGTAGCGTATTGGTGCAAGAGAGAATCCCCGGGATCGGTCTCAATGTAGCATGGCAGTACATTTCCCAGTCTCAGAAAGAAGACTTCAAGCAACAGGCACGCGAGGTCTTACGGCAGCTGAGCAAGATCACTGCCGGAGACGGGCGGACCAACCGATCCTACGTCGTACAGTCCGATCCCATCATCGATCGAGGCCTGCAAACTCTGGAGAAAGATATACTATTTGGCCCGAAGGAAGATGAGGATATCTGCTTCATGCACAACGACTTTTCCCTCTCCAACTGCATCGTCAATAATGACAAGATTGTGGCGTTGATCGACTGGGAGATGGCTGGCTATTTTGGTTGGAAGACGGCTGGTGATGTGCACGTACAGATCCGGACTCCGAAGCGAGAGAACTTTGCAAAGTTGGACCTGCCAGAGGATCTATTGAGAGACATAACATTTTGGAACGACCTGTATGATGTCTAGGGCTATATGTCGACGCAAGGTAGTGCGGCGTTTAGTATATAAAATCCTCGAATAGAGATGTTAAGCAGACAGATATGAGCAAGGTGTCTTTCATAGTTGTGTTCAAATATCTATTAAATTTGCGTTCCCAACGTAAACAAAGTATAACGTGTAAGCAGCAGACTATATCCAAAGAGATAAAGCGTAATACATGGCATACTAAGATTTCACACCAGAACAATCTCTTCTTGCTCCCTCTCCGTCCACCACCGCCGTGGGTCGCCATTTCTATCCTCGGTGCGGTACGTATACTCAACCCAGCCCACACGACGAAACTCCGACCTCAGCCTTTCCTCTGAGCCTGTTCCAATGACCTCCGCCTTGCCCGCTGGCTCAAGGATCAAAGCTCCGATGTGTATCTTGCCGAAAAAAGGCGGCTTTTCTTGTCCAATTGGCAACAAAGTATACCGCCGCGACCGAGGTTCCTTGGGGCTACATACCCCCCACAGCTTCTGAGTGTCAACTACCACTGGGTCGTCCCAGTAAATATTGAGATCTTCATTGTATTCTCTTGGTGGTGGCTTCTTGGTCAGCCATTCGAAGGCAAGGGTTCCCCTGAGTGTGACGCTTCCCTTGAGCAGCCTACCGAAAGGGTTCGTCGCAACGACTGGAATTGACGACGATTCAACATATTTGACAAGATCATATCGATACATCCTCAGTGAGAAAACAGCTAGTTCAACGCCGCCAGTCGCAGAGGCCCAGCTCCATGATGGCGTGATATCACCAGTCGCTCTCTGCTGTGGATGATAGCATTTCCACGCCAGCCCACGGACAACATCGTTCGTCCACAGTCCAGCGATATAGTCGTGTCCGCCCAGGTAGGGCTGGACGGCTTTGGCCACCGACGAAAGAGCCATAAGCCGATCTTGCGGGTTCGTGAAGTTCGTGTACGAATATTGCTTCACGAAATGGAACCACTCGACCGGGCAAACATGCTGGGTGCGCTTGGTACGAGCAACACTCAGCAGGGTCTCTCTCGAGCGGCACGAAGGGAAGTCGTCACGTTTCTGTAGAACGCCATAGATGTTGTGCGCCTTGATAGTGCCGCATTCCCAGAAGACGCCATGCTCCGTGAAATGGATTATGCGCGTAGACAGAGCCCTCTCCTGGACGACCCAACCACGACTGTTGAGTGCGGACTTGCTCACACACTCATAGAAGCTAGGAACGTTAACAGGAATATAGAGCTTTTTAGTAGAAAAGCCAGGAGTAGTTGAGTGTGTTTTCTTAATGATGGTGACGGGTTCGGCAGTGAAGACGCTACTTCCAGTCTTCTCTAGGAAGCCTTGCTCGGCATTGATGGCAGCAGTCGCCGCGATGGTGCAAGTAGCGTTTTGGTAGATGGTTCCCATTCGAGAACCCTCCTGAAGCCATTCAGTATCGTCCCCGTCTTTGGGCTGAACGATGCAGAGGGCGTCTATCCACAGATACCGAATACCGAGACGTCTCGTTACCTTGACGGCATCCTGAAACGTCTGTGGCATGAACTCAAGAGAGATCACAAGCTCTCCTTTCAAGGGCTTGGTAAGAATGCAGGAGTGGGGGGTGTCGCCCCAGCGATAGCTCAGCGTGCAATATTTGAGGTTTGTGGGGGATATTTTGCCAGCGTTTATTCGATCGGTGCAGTTGAAGACTTGCAGGTTTTGGACATCGCCGAGGTCAAGCAATCGCTTTGGTAGCTCTGGTACCTGTAGCCTGGCTCCACGGGAAAGCGTTCGACAACCTTTATGATTCGAGAGGCAGTCGTCTACCCATTTTGCGGACTGGGAGAATATATCTCGTTGACCATTCACCTGACGTTTCAAATCGAATCTGTCGTCTCCATCCTGTTTGAGTTGTTCCAAGTCCACCAAAGGAAGGCCAAGGACACCATCAACAGCCTCACTCTCCAATGTCCACCCATCCCTATCCTTTGAGCCATATAGTATTACTTCACCAGGGTTACGTCGCAGGGCATCCGTAGACCACGAGTTGGCGAGATACTGTCGACATACTGCGCACACGTCGCACGCAGACTCGGCGCTTCGGTCGAGATCACTGAAAGATGCCCAGCGGCGTAGCACATTATCATCACGGGCTAGATCGGCCGTGACCGGGCAAGAGGAGCAGCGAGAAGGATGTTGACCCATCTCGATAGCGAAGCATCATATTGCGAGCGAGTTGGGGAAGAAGTTTGCCTGGCGGACTGTAGTTGGGCGAGAGTGGGTATCGCATGCGTGTTGGGAATGTAGGCTGTGTAGAGTCTGAGCCATGGTTTTCGTGCCGTGGGCCTTGTCTGCCTGCAGGCGACGTCGATCACGTGGCGATCATATGAAGAGCAAAAGTCTGGTTGTTGAAGCCCGTATTTGACAATAGGCGGATTTGGACAATCATCAGAGTAGCATTGAAACCTCCTAGCGACTATGTCGTGGAAGAGTAACAATCAATACCACGATGATTCTGTGGGAGGCCGCCAACAGCCTTGACACAGGGCTACGATCGGTAAGATCCCTCAAAAGCTCAAGAGGCTGACCTGCTCAAGTCGCCTTATGATAAGCCCATTCAATCTCAAAGTCGCAGCTCGATAGGCTCGGAGAGTAACTTGCTAGGCATCAACGACGCCTGAGCCTGGTGATGCATGGATCTAAACGTTAATCCCCTCAAAGCTGAGCCACCTCTAGGGAGAATGGAACGTCGGTGAAGCTGGGGAAGCTAGGTACTGTACTGTATTGTATTTTGTAGATGTATGAGAGTTCTTAGGTAGAACTTACGACACCTGCAGATGCATAGCCGCAAGATTGACAGCTTTGGTGCTATCGTCGTCGACTAGGAGTCGGGTGTAAAGCCAGGGTTGTGGTTTGAAGTCTTGAGTCGCTCGTTTCACCTCCACAGTAGACTGTCTTTCACCTGTCAATCTCTTCGAAAGGCAAAGAGTGCCTGAGGGCTATCCAATCACTTGAGCCCATTTACAGCACCGCCCTCATCAAACCACGGTCAATAAGCACTCCCTTGCAATAGCCTGTCCGCCACAGCAGGGCTCTCACCGCAGTCAATTCAGCCTACAGCGGCACGGTCCAATCACCGGTCGTCATGCAGGCATGCTATAAGCTTAAAGCTGTCAAAAGCGGGGCGAGCTGTATGCCTGGGCTTGGCGCGATACCTCTTGGGTCTTAGAGACGATCCACCAAAGGTCCAAAGCAATGCTGGCCTTCCATCTTCGACGTCATTTAGGGGCGCAAGCTAAAGTTTTGGTACATTTGTGCCTGTCCCGTGCTGCTGCTGAAAGAGGAAGTCGTGGATGAGCTGCTGGCCGGGGGACAAGGAGCAGGGAGCAGCCGAAAGCCGGTCGCGAATCAACGTTTTCCTTCAATCTTACATTCAGACTGGAGTGGGGAGATGTTCGGAACCAGCCACGATTAGCCTCAGGTCAGGCACTCGATAGTTCAGTATTTGAGTTAAGTTTTTACATGTAATAACTCGTATACAAAATTGACAGTTCCCTCCTTGCTTGACACACAAAGACACGCTGAAACAACCCACCTCTCACTGACCATCAAACCAACCTCGTCATTGTACCACAGAGCTCGTACTACGTACAGTACCTGAGTACCTCTGATTTACCTCGAATCCACAGCCACAGACACTCGCCACATATAACGCCGCCATCCTTGCTTCCAAATCAACGCTGGCGATCATCATCATCACCATCATCAGCCAATAGTGCTACCACCTGCAAGACACTCACTCGCTCCCTCGGATCACGGCAGCACCGGCTTAACAAGGAACTCGGCCGACCCAGACTTCTAGTGACCTCATCATCACGCCCCAGGTTGCTGCGCACAGCTTGATCGCCCAGATCAGCGCCAAGCCTTGAACAGGTCGTGAGATCATCGGTGGCTAATTACCCCGGTCGCCCATTCTACGCCTCTGCATTGCAGTTGCTTGCCCCCGGTCCATCACCAAGCCTTGCAAGCCTGCTTTCCCGCTAAGGAAACAACGTGCTTCATAAACCCGCCGCCCGACCCTGTTCGGTCAGCACTCAAAGCGCATTTCCCCCAACGCATACAACAAGGACTTGCACGAAAAACACGTTGCTGTACGGCCTCATTGCTCACTTGCTTGATTGTTACGAGATACAAAACAACAAACACACCCTCACCTTCCCATCAGAATGAGAGTCGACTACGCGGTACTGGCGTTTACGCTGCTGACTTCAGCGGCGGCCGGCGTCATTGAACCCCGACACATTGTGCGCATCGATGCCGGGCCTGTCGCCGATGCCGACGAACATGACCTCTACAAACGTCGCGGAGGAGGCGGCGGTGGTAGCCGCGGAGGCAGCGGCGGTAGCAGTGGTGGAAGCGGTGGAAAATCTGGAGGTGGGAAATCCAGCGGCGGTTCTGGCGGTACCAAAGGCTCATCTAAACCAGGTTCTTCAGGCAGCGGCGGTGGCAGCAGTGGCAGCAGCGGCAACAGGTAAGACATCTCTTCACAAACGTTTACCGCAAAACGGACGGTCGCTGACTCCAGACACAGAGGTTCCAACACTGGCGGTACATCTTCCAAGGGCACCGGTCCCAAGCCCGGCTACGGTGGCGGACGATACTACGGCGGAGGAGCGCGCACGCCTTATCGCTCTGGCGGTCGGAGTCCCGGTGGTATCCTACCTTTCGTCCTCATCGGCGGCGCCCTCGCGTTTTGGCCTGGTGTGTGGCTTTATGGTGCATACATGTACCACTACCCCAACGATTATCACTACCACAATGCGACAACCAACAAGAACGAGTCGCGTCCGGTGATTTGCGGCTGCGCCCAGTACTCGGTGTGCGGATGCGACGACAACAACAACACTGCCTACTACAACGATCTCATCGGCGACGGCACCTACTCCAAACTCAACAAGTCCGTCGTCAACGTGGCCAATGTGAACGGCACCGAGACCATCCTCATCAACGGAACTCTACCCAACGATACGACGGCAGCAACCGACGATACTGATTCAGCAGCCAGCTCTGGTCTGCAGGCGTTGGCGGAAGCCCTCGGTTTCTGGCCCGCCATCGCAGCAGTCGCGGCTACTGTTTTCCTCGTCTAGGGAGTTTTTGCAGATTTTGACGTGTACATTCTTTCCTTTCTTGTACTTGACGACTTTTGTATGACTGTGCGCTTTACATACCAAATTCGACGCCACGGCACGAATTATGCGGCGTTTTTACTTCCGGAGGAATAGGATGAAGGGATGGTGGGTGATTAGTTTATTTTGATATAACTGGGTTGGGTGCCTTTAGATTACAGCAGCTACATTCCATCATTGGATAAAATCGGAATATTCTCGTTCATTGCATTGCCGTTCGGAACGTCGTTTGTGCCCTTAGACTGCCGGCTTGTACCCTTTGATGATGTCCTACAACTACGCATTTTGCCGTGGGCAAACATCAACAACTTCATTCTTGTACCATGATTTTTGTTGATGCACAACAGATGCTCACAGCACATTCCCGTCAAACCTGGCACGAGAAATTCGAAAATCAATCTCACAGAGACGGGGAGGTTCTCGCCCGTTACTAAGGTGACTCAACTCCAGAGTAGTGATCCAGCTCGTATTTCTAGTGCAGTGACCTACCCTGTGTAGGGTTGAACGATAGAAGTAATTCTCAATTTCAGAAACCGTTGGCCCCAGGCAAAACAAATATGACAGTGAACCTCCGGATGATAGCAGGGACAGCTGAGGATATTGTATGTCAATTGCGGCTGCGTTCATGCTTTGTTGCATGCGATGCCACTGGTTATACAGGTGACGGTTTATTATCACCAGACTTGCAGGCAAAGTGAAGGAATAAACGTTAACCTGCAAGAAACTTCAAAAAAGAAGACATGTGAGCTTTAAGGATTTGTATGTAAAGAGTATATGACCTTCACTCCTTGGGACGGTTACAATTAAGAAGACAACCGATTATTAGCCTCTTCTTGCTCATACCTTGCTCGTTCCAACCTGTCCTCTACAACGACGTTGGAGAGCCCTTACAGTTGCAACAATCTTCAAGGTTACTCTCACCAGACTCAGAACTCGGCAGTGTGATTCACTCACTTACTGTGGCTCGGCATAGAAGTATTTTCAGTAGTCAAAGAGGTCGCCTCCTTAATTCTCAAGCCTGCAGACCCTCTTCTTTCATCTAACGATAAACTCATCGCCCGTTTCCTCCGCCTGTGGCCACATTCCCTTGGCAGATTTTGCACCTACAACAAAACGGGCAAGTTTTAGATAGGAAAAAAAACCCCAACAAGGAGCGAACCAATCCCTGCCCAAGCCTGAACATTGTTGCTTCCTTGATTCCGACAAACATCACCAAAGGTATCCAGGTACATTTACAGGCAGTTGTCGCAAGTTCGCGGGAGTCTGGAACTAGCACTAGCAAGTACGCACTGGCCAACCGCATCGTGTCCAGTGCGCCTCCAGGCTGACTCATCAATTTCAGATCACGGCCAGGCTTCCAAAGCTCCCGACCGTGAATATCCTCAACAAGCCCGCGGCGCAACGATTCTCAACACCCGCGACGCCTTAATATCACTACCAGCCGCATCGATCGACCGACGCGTGCCGAAGCCGCTGCCCGGAGAAGCATGATTTGATTACCCTTGAACCTGCTACGGCTCTGGAGGTAGCTGAGACGAACCACGAACCGCGACCATGACGGACGACGCCAACCACAACCCTCGCGCCGACAAGGATGACGTTGCCTGGAAGGCTCAGACTGCCGCCGACGAACGGGCAATTGCGAATCTATTAGAGCAGAGTCAAGATGGCGCCAGCGGGGGCCTCAAGCTGGACGACACCCCGTTCGACCAGACAAACAAGGCCGACGACGCCGAGGACTTTGAGGATATCAGCGATGACGACCTTCCGGACGAAGAACCCAGTGCGGGGACCTCGATGGAACTCCCCGGCCTGACAGATGATGGTGGTACTAGCAACGACGCGGACGATTTGTTTGGAGATGGTCCTTCTTCACCGATGGATCCCACACTTGGCCCTTCCTCGCCTGCGCCTCACCTTCGTGATGCCGAAGTTGGCGACGACACCCAGCCGATGGACTCAGGACTCAGCTTCTCTGGTCTAAACTTTGATCCCGAACCTCACCTAGTTGGTGCCAATCAGGACCCAGATATTCCTGCTCCCGCTGAAACGGCCGAGGATCTGGTTAAGGCCACATGGCCAGACTTCCAGAAGGGACTTGTTCTCAAGTGGAGCAATCTATTACCGGGGAAAAAGGCCATTTGGAAGGAGAAGAAGCCCTCAAAGAAGCCGAAACAGCTTGTAACGAGCAAACTCAGTCTCGACCTGGCGACCGACCAAGAGAAGTTATTTCGAGTGCCTGGGCCCGCCACTTCGACTCGGAAGGCCAGACTGCAAGAAGCGGAGGCTAGGGGCCTTGTTCAGTGCGGTCTGGAGCTGCTTGGGGGGCCAGACGATGCTGTCCAGTTCGACATTGACCAAGAATCCGACTCGGAGACCGTCGCGGGCTATAGCTTGCGCGATATTGAGCTGGCCTGCGTAGATTACGATGCGCATATCGTCTTGGTGGAGACGGAATTTCAGGCCCGTCAATCGGCAGAGCAGGAGAAGCAGTCGATCAGACGTCCCGTTGAGGAGCAGGACGATGAGTGGGATGCCGAGTTCCTCATGGATATCCCGGAAGATTCGCAGGCACGTCCGAAGAAGCGCAAGGCGATTCGACTTGGCCTACCAGATATACCACGTTATGCAGCGCCTTCGTTCGACAACTTTCAAGAGGCTACGAGGCGAGGTGCTAAGCGGGTACACTTGGATTTGAGTGATCCACATCTACTCTTAGAAACGAACGAGTCGACCCGAGCCGCCAAGCGCCCGCGCCAAGAGACGAAGCTGAAGAGGATGGCTAACGGCAATCTGGGCCAGGACGTGTCTCAGCGCTTTAACATCTCGAATGACGAAGCATACGAAGCCCTCAAGGAAAATCACCAGAGCAAGGTTCGCGCAACTCTGGGCAACATCTCCGTCGAACATAGCATGCCTGCCATCAAACTTTCATGGCCGTACTACAAAGTTAAGCTCGGTGGTACGACCGATGAATATCATCGCCCTCATCTGCGCACCAAGAAGTTTACCTCCCACGTCATCAAGTTTGACAAACCTCTTCACCACAAGAGGAAGCAGATGAAAGGCAAGGCACACGAAGTCTTCCTGGAGTCCAAGGACCTAAGTATCAACGACAACTCAACCGCGGTTCTGTTCGAATACTGCGAGCGGAGACCAAGGGTACTCAGCAACTTCGGAATGGGCAATCGTCTTATAAACTACTACCGTCGCAAGGACAGCAATGACGAAGAGCAATTACCCAAGCAAGAGCTAGGAGAGTATCGTATGCTTCTTCCGGAGGATCGGTCACCGTTTTCTCTCTTTGGAACGGTCGACTCCGGCGAAACTGTACCCACCTTGCATAATGAAATGTACCGAGCTCCAGTCTTCAAACATAATCCCAGGCCAAACGACTTCCTGGTAGTTCGAAGTACCACGGGCGAAGCTGGATCAAGGTGGTACCTTCACAAGATAGATCATCTACACGTTGTCGGACAGCAATTTCCCTCAGTCGAAGTACCAGGACCACATAGCAGAAAAGTCACCAACGCTTCGAAAAACAGGATGAAGATGCTCGCGTTCCGGATGATCCGACACAGCAAGACAGACAACTGCCAATTATCTGACATCACAAAGCACATTGCAGATTCGACTGATACTCAAAATAGGCAGAAGTTGAAAGAGTTTCTCCAGTACGACAGAGATAGCGGCGAGAAGGGGATGTGGCGCCTCAAGCCCAATGAAATTCTGCCAGATGAGAGTTCTGTCCGTTCCATGATAAAGCCCGAGGAAGTATCTCTGCTTGATGCTATGCAGCTGGGCATCAAGGAGCTTGAGGACGCTGGGTACGATCCTAGGAACGCGAATATCGATGATGATGCGCAGGTGCAAGAAGTTGAAGGGGAAGAGGAGGAACCCGATGATGAGGGCAGCAAAGTTGCCAAAGGACCCAAGAAAATCCCAGAAAAGCAAGAAGAGACACTCGCCGACAAGATGGCACCATGGAAGACCACAAAAGCGTTTATTGATGCCTGCGCCCAGAAGGCGATGCTTCAGCTACACGGCGAAGGTGATCCTACAGGCCATGGGCTTGGCTTCAGTCTCATCAGAACTTCCATGAAAGGCGGGTATCTCGAGACGGTACAAGGACCGCTCGCTACATCTGCCGATGCTATGGAGCGCGAAAAGCGTGCCAATGGTGGCCATGCATATAACGTCAAGAAACAGCAAGCCATGTATGAAGAGGGCATTCGCGAGATCTGGGAGAAGCAGAAGTCAACGCTCTCCGACCGCCAGGAGCACGATGACAAAGACGTTGCCGTAACAGAGGATGAAGACGATAGGTTTAACGTGCAGTCAGCCGTGACACCCGCGATGTTCGACGAGGGCGCCAGCCAAATCAGCGGTCTGACTTCCTCAAGTCGACATCCCAAACGCGCCATCCGAATAAACAGAGAGGTTCGACTACCGGACGGCACTACCGTGATGCGACCCGAACTAGTTCACGATCCTGTTGTCATTTCGCAGTACATGAAACGACGCACGGAAGCGGACCTGGAGATGCGAGAGTACGTGCACCCTTCCAAAAGTACTACACTTATTAGGGCCGACCGACGACGCACGACGAGCAGAGCCGCTTCAAAGACGGAGCCTAACAAGTGCTATGGCGCCGGCTTTGTGGGTGGTTGTGACTTGGACATAGGCGGATTGGAGTTCAGAATGCCGGCTTACGTTTATCTCGCAACAGCATCTACAGCTCCCGGCCTACGGGCAATTCCGACCACGACCGTCTTGCTAGCATCAGGTATGTTGATGGAGTTGAGCAATTGTTCATGAAACATGCTAACAAGTCTATAGAATTAAGAAGGAGCTCGAGCGTCTGGAAAAGAATAAAGCCCGACGACAAGCTCGAGAGCAGCAAAAGGAACTGCACCAGAAAGCTAGCACCGGAGGAGACGCCGGGTCTCCTAAGGCCAGCGGAGCCGAGAAAGTTCCTACAGGCACCACTCGAAAGTGTGCCAATTGTGGCCAGGTCGGACACATTAAAACAAACAAAAAGTATGGAATCATTCATTACACCTCCCCCTCGCTTGTCTTTTGATTGGTGGAGCTGCCAGCCCCGGGTGGAAAATGTCGATAAAAGAGGGAGGAAGAGGAAGAGGAGGAGTATTCTGCCGCAGCTTCTTCGGAAGTCCGATCAAGAAGCCCGCAGAAAAGCAGAAGCCTTGGCTAAGCAGCGGAGAGCAAGCGACAAGCAGAACGCGACAGCTGCTCGAGGCGCCGCAAAGAAGCGGAAGGAAGAGGAACGCCTCGAGCAGCTGCAACAACAGCAAGAGGACAGAGCCGCTCAAGGAAGGCTCAAAGAGGAGCTTCAGCGCAAAGCTCGAGAGCGGCGGGAGAAAGAGAAAATCGACAGACAGCGTCGAGAGGAGAGGAAGCGGTATCGAAGGGAACTCGCGAGACGCGAGGCCAGATATCGTTACGGCGTTGTGCGATACTGACAAACGTCGAGCTTGCCTCTGCCGCATGCCCGCGTCTTTCTTAAATACCAAACACGACTTTACTAACGCGTTTACTCTCAAGGTTATGTCCTCTGCTTAACGGCACAATGAAGGCCGACAACGGTGCTGCCGAGCACGGTGGGTTTGGTAATTACAACGCGCCATCGGGCAACGCCGGATCTCCGATATGATGCAGTCATTCACGAGCTCTTGGGAAGGATGGAAGACGATGGTCAATGGATGGGATGGATGATTGATTGCATTTGCATGCCAGGTATAGGAGTTTGGGAAACAGGATTGCGCAGTTGCTAACCTGAGGAGGAAAAGAGGCCAAGCCAGGCACTGGACGAGACGACATGCCATGCCGGGGGGAAGTTTGAGATTGTGTGTTGTAGTTGTACAAGAACCCAAATATTATACCCCAAGAACGCCGTTCATTTTCACGGTTTCATAGTCACGTCTTCTGGAAAATGATGAGCATGATTGCCCACGGACTTCTTTCTCTTTTTCGCAGCCGAGGCAGGATGAGCACTGGTGATGAGATTTGCCTCGCAACCCAAGCTCGATTAACAACTGGTGATAAGATATGCCTCGCAACCTAATCACGATGAACAACTGGTGATAAGCCTGGGCATCGCCGCCTATTCATGATCAACAGGCGTTCCCCGTCGACACCACGCCAAGGCCATCGTTACGACGCACTCCATCCGGACGTGTCACAAAACCACAGGGCGATGCCGGGGAAACCGGGCTAATCCGGCCAAACCGGCCAAATTAGCCACCCTTCTTTTCAGCCCACTGCAGGGCGGATCCCATGACGGCAGGGCTACGGTGGAGTCAAAGCTGCATGGCGTCGGCAGCTAAGAATCTGGATATTTATAGAACACACCCGCGCCGCCGCCATCGATCAGCGCGCCGCCGTGGCCAATCGGTTGGGAGGGGGGGCTGGGAGCGAGGGATCGCGAGGTCGAAACGAAACGTGGGTTTGTCTTGGTGTTCAGGGATTTGCTCGAGGTGTGATGTGATGGATAGTCTGATTGTGATATCTCGACTTTTGCTGGCCATATCATATATTATGACGGAGGATGTGCAAACTACAACTTGGGGCGTAGTCTCGTTCTTTTAAGGCGTCACATAAAGAACAGGGCCTATTTACTAAGTATATCTCTCTATGGCGGGGGAAAGTCACATATTTGGGATGCGTGATGAACCATCCAAAGGATGATAGCATCTGGTACGTACGAGTAGTGTTCGTGGGGAAACCACCCATTATTTCAAATCGTCAAATGAACTCATCATTCTACCCATAAGGTAGCGAAACGTCGTACTCGGTGCACGGTTGCAACTGAACAATGAAATGTTTGGTGTTTCATGTATTTTTTTGCTTGCTTATGACGCTGCTTGGTCGCTCTCTGCGTGACGTCGGGCGGTCCTCCACCATTTGACCTGTGCCTCCGTTCATCTCGTTCAAGACATTCAGAGGTGGTGAGTCTGGTGACTTTGTTTCGCCCTTAGGATACCCATGTATATGCTTGCTGCGCCGTAGGCGAAACATGTCAGCTAAATCCTGCGACGATCCTTAAAACAAGCTTCATCACGATAAAGTGCCAACTACCTTGGCGATGACATCAAAGTAGTCAGTTTTAAGGTAAACTATGTCTGAATTGGAAAGTGTCCAACCATCAGTTTACCTCGTCACGTCTTAATCTTGAATCTAAACCGGATGTAGTTCTCAGTCCGCTCTTGGCACAGTCGCCAAGGAGAGCTTCCCCACACGACCAGCCCTGTCGATGGACAGCTCAGCTGGTCACGCCGGCTTGGCGAAATTACGTGAAGAGTAGTGATCTGTTCGGAGCTGAGGATGGTCGTCTAGGCAGCATCGAAAGGGCCGAACGTCCTTGTCTTAAGAACATGATGAGTCAAGTTATAGTATGCTGAGAGACTCACGACCAAAACTCTCGTCTCCAACTTGGCAGTGTATAACATCTACCTACCCAACAAGTCGATTACCCACCACTGCCCATCATGTCGACGTGTCCGCAAAACTCAATACCGGAGCCCGCAAGCTTGGACATCCCACATGACATCAATGCAGGCTTCACACCCAAGAGCAATGCGAGCGAGGCAGCCATGGCCATCTGCTGTGCTCCAAATCCCGTCCACGTCGCCCAGAACTGTACACTTTGGTGCGAGCTACCGGACGACTTCATGAAGGGCCTCTCCAAGGGTGACGATATCTCAACCGCGTTAATCAGCTGCCTGAAACGAACCGACGTCAACGGATCGAGCATCCGCACCACAGCAGGGCAGCGGTCGTCTGCGCAGCGGGCTAGTGCGACAAGCCTGACAAGTATTGGTTTGCTACTGTTGTTGGTTCTGGGAATGAATTCGTCGCTATAACGGTCTCCCGCCACGGGACGGAGGGACCATGGAGGAGAGGTGTTGCAGCATGCAGGATTGCTATCATGCTATGGGTTGTGGGATACGAGAGGCTGGAGGTGTGGGTGGGACATGGACGTCATGATTAGGGCCGAGTTTGAGAAAAGAAACGAAAGCTCGCTTGTTTGGGGCTCGCATATACGCGTCGTGGTGTGTGATACGGCTGTGTGAGGTGTATTCGTACGTTAGTTAGGTGTGAATGCGAATGTGCAACGTGATGGTGGAGAAGAACTGCATGGCTGTCTAAGCGCAGCCGCGAGGGATCGAGGGCGGAGCTCCTCAGCCGCGACATGGTGAGATTTGTGGATCGATGCACTGCTGGTTTCACGCTTTCTTACTGTATTTTGAGGCTAGTGCAGATACACTTTTGTCGAGAGGTTCCTTTGTGTGATGGACTAGATCTGGGAGTCGGTTCGTGGGGGAACAAGGGGGAGGGATGGAGCTCGAGCCAAGTACACATACGCACGGTTGTTGAAGCGCTCTCGGCAGGCATCACAGTATTATATCAGATATCAACGACGAAAAAGTGCTGAACAAAGTCTCGGTCAATAATGAAGAACCAACATCAACTGACTGCAGGAATCCAAGACAGTTCCAAGGACTCTAAATACGTATCTACATCATACATGTACTCAAAGTGTGTGCGTTGAATTTCCTGTTCCTGCTCCTGCGGTTGCTGCCCTGCTTGCTGCATGTTCCGGCCCGCGGCGTTGGCACCGCCCCAGCCCTAGGGACCTTCCCTGCGGCTTTGTCCAGCTGTCTTTTGCATCTGCAGGCGGCGGTCAAGATGTCAAGGAATCAAGGTGAGGGCGGGTCCGAGGGAGAGGAATACGATGGGATCATGGATGCAAGATGGAGTCGAGGTGGTTGGTGGTTCATTTTGGCGGTGGAACCGAGTCGCGGGCGGGAGCATTCAGGCAGGGCAACCTGGAATCAAGCTGGAGGTCCCGCCCAATGGAACCTATGGATCCCGTCGGGTCCATCTCTTCAGGGCTGCGACCCCCCGAACAGAGCGCGGTCGAGGCCTGAGTTCCACTGTCATCCACTGTAGTCCGCTGCAGACCCGGCCGTTAGCACCTGGAGAGCGCTATACTGGCGTCGAATTGGGGGACCCGCAGCCCTCGAGGCGGCTCACCAACGGCCATGCCCCCACTGACGCTAGTCCACATTCAGCGAAAGCGTGCCCGGCCGCCGTGAAAGGAAGGCCCGAATGGATCTTGGGCTCAGTCCCAAGTGCGTTCTCCCCCTCGACCCTTTTTCCATGCCTCTTCCTTTTCTCCCGCACCAAGCACCAGGTGAACACGATCCGTCTATTATTAGAACCATCCAACGCCAGATTCAGCCCCATCGCATCGTCCTGCACCACTACTGTACTATCCGTACCCGTCCACCACTCACCGGCGGCAGCGGCCCACGACGGACCGGACGGCCTTGAAGCCTGCGACTGCGACCGCGACCGACCCCGGCCGAGCCCGTCGCATGCGAACCGACTGCACGCGTTGCGCTTGAGAGAACAGAGAACAGAGCAGCCGACAGCTGGAGAGCAAAGCAAAGCAGAGCAAAAGTGCCCCAACGGCGCTGGGACTGTGTGCCTCTAGCCTGTGCGTTGCGTGCGTGCGTGCGTCCTCCTGCTGCTGCTGCGCGGACTGCTCGCTCTCGCTGGCTTTGTTCTGCCTCGGACCTCCTCCACAACCGATATCCTCGACAACTCGACTCAACTCTCCCCAGCCCCCACAACCATTTTTTATTACTATTACTTCCGTCGTTTCATCCTTTCCCTCTCTTTAACTCAGCCTTCACTCTTTTCCACTACCAGCGCACTCGCTATCATCGCTCGCATCTATACTTGGTCGTTACATACTTAGTACTAGTAGTCGACACTAGTACCTCGGCATCCTCCAAATTTAGCACACAAACCTCGTCGCAACTCGTCGCAACCGCAACAAACCTGGATCTAAATCACGACTGCGAGTTCACCGAGCAGCCCAAACGCCCTGCTAGCCAAACTATATACCATTTCCTTATCCCGTGCGCCGCTTCAGTAGTTGACGACAGCGACCCCGCCGCCTCTCCTGAGACGTCGACGACACTTGCGTCGCGTCCCTCCGCCACAGTCCCCGCCTGGACACGAGAGTTGTGATCACGGCCGGACCTAAACACTTGAGCCAATATGGGGCGAAGAAAGATTGAAATAAAGGCCATCAAGGATGACAGGAACCGCTCTGTGTAAGTTGCTTCGACATCAGCGCTTGTCCGTCACGATGTATTTTCCTTGGCTAACCTTCTCTCCTTCGTCTAGCACCTTTCTCAAGCGAAAGGGCGGCTTGTTCAAGAAGGCCCATGAGTTATCCGTCCTATGCTCCGTCGACGTGGCCGTCTTCATCTTCGGTAACAATAAGAAGCTCTACGAGTACTCTTCTTCAGATATGCAAGATCTGATCGCCAGATATCAATATGTGAGCCGTTCCCACGGACAGCATTAGGTCTCCCGAGAGCCATCTGAAATAGTATACTAATTTGCGTGATAGCATGGTGGTCCGAATGAACACAAGGGTCCCTCAGACTTCAATGGTGGTAATGACGAGGAGGAAGACGAGGAGGGCGATGGGACGCACCTCACGCTGGACCTGAAGGCGTAGACAACCAGATGATGCCTCCTCATTTCCATGGCCATCAGCCTCCCTTCCCCCAGATCCGCCATCACACTCCGTCAGCATCACCACCGATTGGAAATGGTGCGTTTCAAGGCCATCCAGGACACCCCGTTCAGCGTGCACACACACCGCAGCCATCAGTCGGATCGCGTCCAGGCTCTAGGAACGACATGCGCCGACCTGGACCAGGCATGAATCCCCAGCCCATGGGTCCAACCGGAGCGCCTCATCCAGGAATCACCTATATGCCTACTCCTCCCATCTACAACCCTCCTCACCAACCCGGTATGGTCCCCCAACATGGCCCTCAGTACTCGTACCCACCACAGCAGAGTCATATGCTACACCAGCCTTACATGGAGGAGCGAAGATCCCCGATGCCCCCGGCCTACTCGTCACAACCTCCATCACAAGGGATTCAAGCTCCCCCGCGTCTTCAGCCGTCTCCTCAACCGAACAACCAGCAGCTTCCACCAAACGCTCCTCCGCAGATATCTCCACCACCGCCTCAACCACCGCAAATTGAGCGTCGACTACAAGACCCTCAGCCCCCGCCGCCGGTGAAACCAAAGACTGAGCCGCAAGATCGTCCACAGCCACCGCTTCTCAACACAGACACAGCAATCAAGAAGCTTCCGCAGCGAAAGACGCATAGTATATTTACGCCCATCGAGGAGAACCGGTCCATTCTGTCACAGCACTTGGCTTCGTTTGCCTCAGATCCTATCAAAACCGAGTCGGTGGCAGCAGCAGCTGCGGCGAACGCGGCAAGTCGAGCCCAGTCGGTCGATGTAGGTGCCATGTCACGGTCGAAAGCTACCACGTCGCCGCCACTTCCACAGCGCGCCAGCACTCAGGGGAAAGCCCGCACGGCTTCGGCGTCATCCATCCCTGAGACGACCTTTACTCCACCATCGCGATCCAACAGTCTAAAGGTCAGTACTGGTGGTGGTAGTAGTAGTGGCGGCGGTGGCGGTGGGGGCCGAGCCCGCGGCCCGCGCCTCAAGGTGCAGATTCCCGACGGTGGCTCTGAAGCTGGGACTCCAACAGGAGCAGAATCGAACTCGCCGCGTAATCCTCCAGAGAGTAACACAACGACTCTCCCGCAACGGCACAATTCTCAGTCCTCACTGGTCCTACCTCCCCCATCCCCGTCTGCCTCGGCAATCCTCTCGGCTGGTGCGACGGGTCCGCCGAACCCATTTGCACGTCCACCTCCACAGCAAAGTGTCAGTCGGGACGTGAGTCGTGATACACCAGTCTCTGCTCTGCCATCGCGGTTCCTCAACAGCGAGTTCCTCCCCAGCCCCAGCAGCTTCTACCAGGAATGGTCCTTCAACCGCGACGACAACAATACGCTTCCCAGCCCGCTGAACTTTGCTACCCCCGTGGTAGGGTCGGGCCCAAGTTTCCTGAGAGAGGATGCGGCGAACAACAACAATAACAGCAACAACAACAACGCTGCTACCAATAACTCCAACCTGAGTATAAACACGAACAGTGCGGCGACTAATAAACGGAAGACGCCCGAGATAGGCGCCACGGGCCAGAACGAAGCGCCTTCGCCGGCCATAGAGCCCAAGCGAGTCAAGGTCGAATGATACTCCTACCACGGTGCGAACCCGCTCAAAGTCCCTTTCTCTTTGTGCGAGGTCTCTTGTTATTCCTCGACGATACCGCTTGTCACATTCCTAGTGTCTCCTATTTATGATACCACTGGGAGTAGAAGTAACGAGCTGTTCCCTGCAAAAGACAGCTGTGCTGTTGCACCAACGACTTGATGTGTTTCCTCTTCATTGCTCATCTTGGGTACTTTCTTCATTTCTATCCAGCGTCAAGGCAACTTGGCCTACTGGCCCCTTATTTAGTGGCGCCCCTTTCTCCATCTTATGACCGGGAGGCGTCCGAAGAGGTTGCCGATCTGCGGTTCTATTTCACTTCGAATACTTCACTTCCACGGTCTTGGGTCTCCGTGCGGGTTTTCTCGGAGTCTTGACTCGTTGGCAGGTTCTCAGGATGTATGGGTATTTTGATGATGGCTTACTTATTGGATCCTAAGGGTTGAAGATATGGGTATAAAGAGCGGCGTTGTTCCGTCGGTGGGATAGACAAGAGGCAATGATAATCCGTAGGATATGGCCAATGAATGGACAAAATGGTGTGCGATGGCTCGAAACTGACCGCAGACTTGGATCGTGGGTTGCTTGAATGACGTTGCTGGGATGATTCTACAATATCGACCTCAAAGGTCTTGAAGTGAGAAGAATGAAAACATAATAAGTCTAGCATCCGTATCTTGATTGCGGGGTATTCTATCACACGTCCATAACCTGTATTCATCTGATCATTACTCGTACAGGTCCCCACTCGCATTATCACACATAATTCAAAACGCCCTTCAAGATCCACTGCGCCATCATTAGCTTTCGTCCCATCAACAATTCCAAAGCCGCGACTTACCAGTTCACCGTTGGCAACCTTACTCGCCACCCGCTCAACCTCAATCTCATCCGGCATGACAATCTTCTTCCCATCCCTCTCCACCCACCAGACCTTGCGACCACCCACCGTCTCGACCTTCTCATCCCGCCTCCACGGGCTCTGCGTCACAAGGTGCGCCTCCACGAAGCGCCGCAGATTATTCCGCGCGCGGTCCTGCCCGTCATCGCCATCGTACGCGTCCGTCCCGAAGGCGGCGTAGTCGTGCGGGTC